>WBMY01001042.1:148250-151783 GCA_013397315.1 Donacobius atricapilla | reverse complement strand
AAACAGAGGAGAAAAAAAAAAAAAAAAAAAAAAAAATTAAACGGCGTGGAACAGCATTACTTTGGCCACAGGCTGTAAACTCAGAAACACGTCTCCAAAGGAAGCGCTTCCTGCAGGGCTTGGAGGTGATGCCTTTGTGTCAGAGGGCCGCAGGCTGTGTGCACCCAAAGGTGCGGACCCACAGGCATGGCTGCCAGTAACGTGCTGCAAAGTTATTCTAATACAGAAAAACTGACTATAGACCTTTTTCTTCATTGATATTCTTCATGTGTTACAGCCTAACAGTATCTTTAGAAATCCCGGGATGATCAACAAATCCAGGGGGATTTAAACTATATTTTTGTATTAAAATAGTCAAGGATGTAGGTGATACGTTGTGGCCCCATGTAATTTAACTGGGATAGATTTAAAGGTAAAGAGCTCCTTGCAGTCTCTTGCACAATGGGCCAGATTCCCATCCCAATTACAGGGAGATAAACCCAGACTAAGAATGCTGACTTCAGAATGCTGGAGTTACTCCAGATTTACACTGGGTGTAACAGATTCAAATACAAGTTATTGTGCTCATGTCTCATTCTAACTGAAATATTTATCTATGCCTTATAAATACGGTGAAAAGCTGGTGTATGGTTCTCCTACTTCAAATCTTCTCCAAATCTTCTAATTAAAAAGAATGAGAACACCTTTAAAAGGGGCATTCCTCTTCCTTTCTTCATCACAATATCATCTTCAAAACCAGAATATTAAGGAAATAGAAACCAAGGTTTTTAAGGTTTTTACAGTCTCTGCTCCAGGGGAAAACAGGCACTCAGCTACGACTGAAATTGCTTCACAACGTGTGCTTCTGGGCCTGTGTTATCCTCACTCCACAGATGAGCAGAAAATATAGTTTGTTTCTTTTTTTTTTTCCCCTGGTTTGGCATCTGTGGCTCACTTAATGCTCCTGGATCCTGCAATGTTCTCAGGGAGAGACAAAGAGCACTGGCTGAATATTTTACTGGGGGAAAAAAATGCACTCCTGTCTTCTGGAAGTGTGCTTCATGCATCCTTAAAATGACCCCTTACAGAGATCACATGAAGGAAAATAAAATCACAGCTTTTTGTTTTTTAAAAAAGGCAGAATCTTTAGGGTCAATCACTTCCCTTCAAAGAGCCAAGATCACGGCTTCATTTCAAAACTCATCAAAACAAGCCATCTTTCATTAAAATAATAACTTAGTTCTAAAAATACTACAGAAGATACATTCTCCTGCCCACGTGTTGGCAAGATGGATGCCCTGGGCCAGCCTGCACATGGACCCTTTCCACCTCCAGCCCCCTGCTCAGCCTCCCCCCAGCCTGGAGCACAATGCACTCTCCAGCCCTGCGCAATTCAGAACTGCTCGGAGTTGCAAACCATGGGCACCTCTAATTCCTCTTCCACATCTCTACTGAAGAAAGGCAGGGCAATTGCTTAGTCTGGAGCTGAAACCCTGAAAGAAAGGTTGAGCGATACGTGCTGCCGGTACATGGTGAGCAGCTGGGACTCTGCGTAGGTAATTTGGACTTTGTGCCCCAATTGCCGCCAAGTTATTCAGCAGCCAGCTGACCACCTGCAATTCACAGTTCTGCTCTGGGCAGACAGCAGTGCAGGGGCTGAAAATAGCAAGGCCACAAGGCCTGGGCACACACTGTGATCCTTCCAAGCCCCCAAGCACTAAAACAATCTGAAACCCAAAGGCAATCTTCTCACCAAGATGATCCGTGAGTGTCCAGGTTCACATCTGTTCACTGAGTAATCAGCTCATGATATGTTATGGTTGTACAGTCAGAACTCCTACAGACTTCAGTGCTCTTTGACCAAAGTAGAAAAGTATTTAACCACATTATTTGCCAGAGAATTTATCTTTATTACCAGCTCTTATAGGTATTTGTATTTCTGGTTAAGCGATACACTGTCTTGCCCATGAAGTGCTTATTTTTAGCTCACCTCTTAAGTGCATGGAGAAAGTCAGTCAAGTAAAAAATTCTGCAAAAACACCAGCTGGCCAGTGATACGACTAACATGAAGGCATGGAAAGCTGGTGATGAACCTCTGTGGTGGATGTTGAAACAATGGTCTAATTTTGTTGTAGTTTTCACCTCAGAGAGAAGGGACAAGGGTTTGGACCTTGCTCAAGGATAACACATATTAGATGGCAAAGCTAAGATCAGTCCATTGCCCCTGTGCAGCCCAGTGCTGAGCACCAGCCGCACGTCACCCCTCAGCACTGACCACTGTGGGCTCCTGCCGTGCCTCTGGCTCCTACACACCTAAGCAGGGGGTTATGTGCTGCTGCCTAAGCGAGCTTATCGATGGGCATGCTGCTAAACACACCCTGCACTGAACAAAACCAGTCAGTCTCCTTCACAGCTTCATCCATGAGTGCAACTGGGTTCTGGCAGAAGGGACAGAATGGCCAAATTTTGTCCCTGAGCTAACCCTAATCTGTGTGCTCTGGGGTGCGTTAGAAGGAAGAGAAGTTTTAAACTTCCATAAAGCGTAATAAAATATTGTTTAGGTTGATGTGATGCAGCAGACAGCTCATACAGAAAGCATGACTGGTCTCCTGTTGTTGAGAGCAGGGAATACATTGCCTGTGACTGGAATATGGTACATTATTTGAACTATAGCAAGGCTCTAGGAAGTCCTTGCTGATTCCGACTCAGGCAATGAAGAAATGTCCTGAGAGTTCAGGAGCGGAGAAGATTTATACCATATCCATGATATTTTTATTAATAAATGATTCATGTTATTGCAAGGACCACTGCTCAAAATACTTTGCCTTCAGAATTGTGGACAAACAAACAAAAAAATTCTGTTTCCCAAGATCCACTGATGTGGTTTTACATGGTACTCTAATGTAATCACAAGAACATTAAACAGTATGAAAGTCTTCTCTCTTTTCCATGGCTGATTAAGCAGTTGGGAACAGAGAATTTACTGTGAAAAAAGCAAACAATTATATGCTATCTGAGGTAAACATTACCTTAGTAATGGAAGCTGAGCTTTAGAACCTTATTGTCAGTAGGGATTAGCATTATAATACTTAAAATGACATTTATAACACTTACTGAAATTACAAGAATGAAGTCTGTGGAGACACAGAAATGAAATCAGCTCAATGTGTTTTTATAAGAATACTGAAATCTAAGTCCCTTAGAGGAAAGATCTAGACATTAACAGTTTTTGCAGGCTTCCATTAGCTGTTCAAATTTGAATACTGTTTCTTAGGTGAGCTCTAATCTTCTTTGAATCCTCCCAACACATTTTATCTGTAAAAAATTGTAGTTAAAAATTTAGTTTGATGGAATGATATTTAAGTGCTTTTCCTCATCTACTCCCTGAAAGAGCCCCTGAGAGTCTTACTGTAATTTGTTCAAACGAAATAATATTTTCGTTTCCTGGGTTCTCTTTGTTGTCTTGTGTGATGAAAAGTAACATTTCTTTTCTTTCGATCCTATTAAATGTGGCTTTCTGAATGCCAGCCACTCAATCGAAATAGAATCTGGCA
>WBMY01001042.1:88250-143250 GCA_013397315.1 Donacobius atricapilla | reverse complement strand
GCATTTTGCTCAGTATTAACATGTTCAATGGAGTACTTTGATTTATTTTTTTTTTTTTATCTAGACGCCAGAAGCTGGTGAATATATGCTTCATAGCTTCAGATAAACCTTTTGTTCTTCTGGGGCTGATCAGCTGGTGCAGCAACGAGAGGGAGAGGAGGAAGGAAATTCACAGGGGCTCCACGGTTTCAAAAAGTCAAATTACCTCTGAGCCATGGCATTGCTGATAATTTAAATGAAAAAATATATATACAGGCTGCACCACACAACATCTCTACTGTTAGGACTTTTAATGAAGCCCCAGTTGTGATGACACTGAAGCAGGGAACGCTACGGTGGGATAATTACTTGGCTCCCTCGCAGCTGAGTTTCACAGATGCATTATTAACGGCACATTCCATGCCATAACGAGCACCGAATGTAGGTGGGATTCGCAAGCCCCGGCATCCGCCATTAGCAGGTTGGCGCAAACACAAATGAGTGTTTTCACAAAAGCATGCAAAGGTTGTGAAATTCCAATGAATTCTTTCACTGGAAAAAAGAGTTCAAGCTGCCATGACCGGATATGTCACCTCCCACGGCACGCTGCGTGCCCGGCGAGGCACCATGGGAAATTACAGAATCAGAATGCATTGATTTTTCTGTAGAAAATACAGGCAGCAGCCCTGATGAAGAATTAAGGAGGAAATGTAATAACCTAATTCTCCTCCAACATCCTCACATGCACCCTTTCCAGCCCAGGCACCTGGCACCTCATCCAGACAAGTGCCAGGTGAAAGACACAGATTAAAATCTCGCTATTGCTTAAGCACGTGGTGGGATACTGGGCACCACCAGCTGCTTACACCAGGGCTGGACTTGGCCCACTTTGAATGTTATCAGCTTTAGGACACAACATTTCAGAACAATACTTGTTTTACGCTACCACACGCTTTATGTTTTTCTCTGTGACGTTCATCTCCTAAACACTCCTTAGACACAAACCCTTAACAGGTTTTCTCCACAGAATACTATTTACAGTATAAGAAATTATTAATATTTCCTCCCGAAACTATACTGCATATGGCTTGAAAACTCTGGAGAATACAGAAAGAATTTTCCCTCTCTTTCACACAACACGCACAGAAAATACGACATTAACGTCTTCCTTTTTTACGGGGCAAGTTCCAGAGCGCTTGTCTCCGTTCCGGCCTCCTCGATGGCACACACAGTTAAGCCATTCCTCACTGCTGCACAGGAGTGCTCATTTCCCTGTCTGCTGAAAAACTTTAAACTTAAGGCAGTTACAAAATTAGTGGCAGCCCTGCCTTGCCTGTTGGGTTTTTTTAAAGCTCCTATTTCAAGGTGACCCTTCTCCTACTTTGTGTGTCACCCCAAGTGTTGCTGCTCACAGACTGAACCAACACTCCCAGTAATTAACACCAGCACTTAATGAAGTCCAGCTGCTGCGATGGCATACTGAAGGGATGCCAACCTTTGTAAACTAGTACCTTGGGCTACTCCAGTTACAGCTGCTTTAAAACCACAGCAATCAGCTGCTCTTTGCCTACTTCTCAGAGATAATTCTTACCAAATAAGACAAGTGCTCAAGATTAAGCACTTAATAACAAAGCTTATCTCTGAACTAATATTTCAAGCTGGAAATGATATAAAGGGCTGGATCAGCTTAAATGAACACTGCAAAATTAATAAAAATCCCAAGCAGCAAATGAAAATCTAAAATGAAGATTTGCAATGTTAAATACATAAACCTTTAAAAGCCCTAGAAGCGCAGTTCCAAGGGAAAATTGGAGACAGATTCTTCAGCAATATCTGGTCCTCTGAACTCTTTTCCTGATCCAGTATGAGAGACACTAACAGCCAATGCTTTATTAAAATAATGCTCTCTGCCAGTTGTTTCATTACATGCAGGGACATGGTAGGGATACTAGGTGAATGCTTTTGGAGACTTTTTGAAAAGGTCTGCATTATAACTCATACCACATGGATTTTCAAACCTTCCAGTTTTCCTCTACATGTGCTTTCTTGCTCTACTCCTTAATCTACCTCGCTGGAAATATTTTCCATGCAGAATTACCAATAACATTGCACAGTTTAAGCACATATTTCCTTAACTCCTCTCCACAGCTAAAAAAAGGCAATTCAAAATTCTAAAAGATGCCCTCCTCTTCTCTCAGACTCTCATTTCTGCTTTAGGTACCTATGCTGCACTCCCACTTCAGCTGAAAAGACATCCAGTCTGGGCTGGAGAGAGATCTGAGAGCTGAGCTTTCCCAGGGAGAGGAGTCCCAGCCTGCTGCCAGAGGTGGGCAAACAGGGAGGGCCAGAGAAGGTGAGCTGGGCTAAGACAATGAAGGGCAGAACCCAGGCGGATGTACTTATTTTTCAAAATGACTAACAGAGATAATGGCTTCTACTGTGATAAACAGTAAGTGGCACTTTAAAATGCATGTGGGAAGGGAACTAGCTAATTTACTTTTATTGGAACTAATTTACACATAGGTAATATGTATCAATTTACAAATATATTAAGCACCAGGAAATCAACAATTCTTCCAAGCAGGGGTTAAACCAAGGCTCAAGCCCTGCAGTTGGGCCAATTTTTCCACCAGAGACCGAATATTGCAGGATCGGTATTAAAAGTACATCCTCGATTATCCTGGATGTCTATGCCCCTGAGAATATAACTTAAAAACAAAATCATTAGCTTACACAATAACATAGTCCTTGAAAAATAAAGAAATTCTTGTGTACAGAGCAACGCTGCCTTCCAAGCACAGATTCCTTTGTTTTCCTAAATGCTAGCTTTGGACCATACCAGTGACTCAAAATGAGCTGCACGAAATAACTGCATAATCTGGCAGCACTCTGCAGTGTGTCAACAGCGCAGGGGAAGGAAGGTAGGAAAGACTAAAAGCCAAGAACCCAACTTTGGTGTGTAAGTTACAGAAAATATTGCACATATTACACCACCTATTTTTCTTATTGTAGTTTTGATTTTAAATTATGCAGACTTTCACAGGGAAAGCAAATTTTTAGCCTCAAGAAGCAGTTGTGGTGAGGTTCTACACGGGCAAACCATGAGAATGGGACGTGATGGCTTTGCATGGCACAACAGCAGCAAGGCTCACAAACCTCTCACATGCATTGGCCTCCTTATAAGAGTCAACCATAAAAAAAAAGTCTGTTTACAACAAAAGGCATCTGGTAACTATGATTATTCTGCCTTAAAATGGAACATTTTAGATTTTTTAGCTCCCTCTTTTGTTCAGTTTTAGTTCTTATGCTTGCTGGTTTTGCTCTGCCCTGTTCTTTTTCTGCGCATGTTAGAACCCAGCATGACAAAATTCTGTGTAATCACCCCACTGATTTTTAAACAGGTGAGTGTTATTAGTTGCACCAAGAAAGAAAGTTCATAGATATATTTTAAATTCATTTTTCTACAGGCAGCTACCCTGTTTTTTTCTGCAATGATAAAGCTCCCAACTTGCTAGCCTGGAAACTCAAGGGAATTGCCTACTTGAAAGTAGAGCCTGAACTGCTAAATATGGATTCATATCTAGATACTGAAACCATCCTGCTTCCCAAATGCTGGCTGTTTGAATCCACCCATGCAGTCTTTACTCAGACTTCAGGTTGCTCTAAAATAGTGGTGACACTCAAATGCACACACAGATAGTGTATTTCATGCATATCCATGAAATTAAAGGTACTTTCTCTTTTGTCCTGGAGGCCTCTTTTTCAGTTACTGCATGCCATCACTCTGGAGTTAAGCAAAGAATGTACAATAACTTCTGAAGAAAAAAAAATCCTTTTATTACAAAACTGACAGGCAGAGGAACTGAAGTTTCTTGTAGGATACTATTGTGTGTTCAAGATTTTAAAAGATAAGGCCATAGACATCTCAAAATAAAGTTTCTTCTATATATTCATGAACAGAAGAATAGACATTTTAAGGTCATGTGTGGAAAGCATAATCTGTAGACTTTCCAGTCTTGCTGAATTTCTGATTTCAGCACCCTAAGGCACTGCTGTATCTGCATAGGTGGTGAGTCCCCGCGTACCAGAGCACAGGCTCCATGGGCACGTGAGGAGCTTCATGAATTAGGTGTATGACAGATGTGGCTCAGTCAGGATAAAGCAATAGCTTTAAACATGCCACAGGCAGTGCTTCAGAGATGTCACTGTCCCACACTGTTTTTAAAGAACAAGATTCAGGATTCTGGCATCCTGAACTTTAAACCTGCTCTTAAAAGAGGCACATTTTCTTAGAAAAAGCATAACCTTATTGTGTAATAACTCAGAAATGTAATGAAGTTTTTCTTCCTGCAAAGAAGTGGAAAAGAATGTTTCCATTGTCTTTAGATTGTTGGCTTTTGTGTTCTTCAGTAAATTACCCTCTGGATTGCCACAAGTCCAGAGTGTCCCTGTTAGCAGAGTCGAGCGCAGACAAACCTGCAAGGGATGCTGCTGCTAACCCTGCATCTCCTCTCAGCAAGCATGGCAAGGGCTGATGCTGCTTCTCTTGTGCTCACTCTCCAGACAGGGAAATACTAATTGTCTTTTAAAAATCTCTATAGTATTTTGTCAATATTTTTTTATTACAGCAGAGCATGTATAAATATTTTATTGTAAACCAAGGGCCTAAAATAAACAGTTTAGTAAATAGTTATTACATTACAAGGAAAAACATCTGTGGAAACTGTTTTCCATGTAATTATTCTTGCTATTTTACATTAGCTCTCAATGTGAATTTCTCTGGCTCTAATGTTTCACTTGTTCTAAATCTTCCTCCTTGTTGCTATTATTAAAATCTTAAAAAGGTGCCAAATCTTAAATGAAGAAAAAAAAAAAAGATTCGCTAGAAATTATTCATATCACAGTGAGCCTCTACTAAACCTGGCAGGGGTGCAATATTTTCGGTGAAATTAACATAAAATATACAACTGCAAATTATCCAGGAAATAGCTATGTTCTTTACAGTGCGCATTTACATTTGGTAAAAAATGTTCTACTTATCTGTCTAGCACAAAGCTCCAATCGCTTCCAAAGGCAGTTTTAAAGGGATAGTGATAGCTCTGCACAGGGAGCACGGTCCTTGCAGCGGCTGTAATAAATAGCTGGGGGGCAAAGTGACCTTCAGTAATTACTGGAGGTAACAGTCAGCACTGGACATTCCTCGTTGTGAATACTAACAATCTAATTTTAGACATATTTCCCTTTTGGTACGCTGGATGAATTTCCTCTCTTAGGCCTAAGTCCTTTCTACTAAACACAAGAAAAACTGTAATACCATGTAAAATGCAAATTTTGCTGTAAATATTTTATAAAATTGTTGCATACATCCCAAAAGCTATAGGTCTTAATTGAGAGCAGGCTATTTTTCCAGTCAATATATGGAAATGGAAAATGCTAATTCATGTTTTTCTACTTATGAAAAACCCTGGAGAATGGCAAAACCACAAATGCACTCACTTTAATATTATAAATATAATTTGGCTCCCTCTTTGCAGTCCCTGATGTCCTGGCTTTTATCTCCCAATGGCTGCAGAGGAAGAATCAGAGAATCGCTTTTACATCCCCTGCGCAGGAAGTTCCCCCCGTGTGCTGCCAGCTTGGCAAAAGAGCAACAGCCCAAGCTCACAAATGCGGCAAACAGGAACTGAAACAAGAAATTCCAGCACTCTTGCGCAGGAAGCGAGGCTCACAGCGGAGCAGAAGTGCTCAGGACCAGTGATGTGCACACAGCCCCGCTGCTCGGAGCTGTCACTGCCACGGGCCGGCACCGGCTGGAGGAGCAGGGCTGGACCCCACTGCCCCCCCAGCACAAGTGAGCCTGAGTACGACTAAAAGTCATTCAGCCTGCTCCAGCGTACGGTTACTTGGGCTTGCCTTTTTCATCCACTTTTCATTTCCTTGTCAGGGGAAAGACTGGTTTTTCCATTTTCTAGAAGAGAAATCATTAGGCTGTAAAGTTAAAACTCTCCAAAGGTCACTGATGCTGGCTTTGAAGAGTGAAAATGATATAATTCCCCATTAGACTTTTAATCTCATGATTAGAGCTAAAGTTAACATGGCTGTTTCATTTTCTACCAGGGAAGAGTAAACTCATTTTTTCTTCCTCTACCAGAATACTTAATGGCATCCTATCTTGATGAGCAACATCTCCTAGTCAAACAGTATGAACAATGGAAATGCAAAATACTTTGGAGAGAGGTTTTGAATTTTTAAATGCTATTGATTAACCGTGAAAAGTCTTACTGCATGCAGCACGGCAAAATCCACCCATGGAAATCCCTGACGAGGCAAAGGATCTGCTCTTGGTTGACAAGCCTGCAGTCCTTGCTGGCACAGCAGGGAGACAAGGGGGAAGGATGCTTTTATTCCCAGTTTGAGCTCTTACTCCTACATCTCTAGAACTTAGCCCTACAAATGTTTCTGAACCCAGTAATGCCAGTGAGGGCGGGTGGGACCCAACATGCAGTAAGAGCTACTTGCCTGAGTGAAAACCACCCCCCTTTAGCCTCCTCAGAGGTGTTCAGATTTGCAAAAACCTTGCAGAAGAGTCTGTGGGGCAAGAATTTACAGGTGCACACTGGTTTCAAAACCCAATGTACAGTGTTCACTGTTATTACAGGCAGACACATGGAAAAAAATTCAATTTGCTTCATTCAAGACAAACTCTGATAACCAGCTAGTAAAACTCAGACTATAATTTCTTATTCAGTGTTCCACATGAGCTGCATTTTGCTGAATTTAACATGTTTTGCTGTTAATGGATTTCACAGTGTGTTGCCATTTTTATACAGCTGTCCAAATAAAATGTTGTGTACGATGATGTGCTTTTACTGTATTGCTAGCTTGCAAATGGCAGCCGATTCCCCAGTTTAAGCCTTAGGAAAATGGGAAAACTCTTTGACTAGGCCATTTAAAATACGTATTTTGGGTCTCTGGAGTTTTTTTCCTGGTAAGTCATTTTCAAACAAGAACAAAGATGCAAGATAGATATAATTGCACCTTGTACATTTAAGACCTAATAGTATTTCCACTGGAAGGAGAAATCAAACCTCAACATTTTCACTTGTATTTTTTTAATTTTTCTTTGTTGAAGTAAGTCAAAAGATACATAAATTAAAAAGGCTTAGATTTAAAAAAATTAAATTGTCCATCTAGATTTTCAAATGCTACATAAAGTAAATTAAGCAAATAATATCTCATTATGTAAATTCCCCATCCCTTGGAAGCTCATAATTCAGGTTTAACACATTGTTGACTTCAGCTTCTGACACATTAGAATTAGTCATCTAAGGAAATTCTCTCCACTGATGTTCTGGAAGTGAAGGCACAGCTACGACCAGTTTAAAAAGATTTTAAAGGCAAAGGGAAGGTTGCTTTGCTTTGCTTTTCTTTTCACCCCATATCACAGATTTTTTTTTTTTTAATGGTGAATCAAAATTTGCTTGGGTCTTTTGGGGTTTTTTTGTATGTTTGTTTAAGAAAAGGGGGGGATAAAAATGGAATTTTTGAACTAGAAAGTTAATCAAGGAGAAAAATGTCACTGGAATACTTTCTTCCCTTCAACTTTAGCTATCTATATCCGGCCCAGCTTGAATCAGTTACTGTTCATTGCATGAGGTTTCATCATTTAACTTTTGTTGCCAATATTTATTCCTGGATATAACTCACAGTCATGGGGTTTAAGAACTATTTGTCCATACCCCAATAATACACCATAGCTGATGCGTGCAAAACATAAAACAGAGGACGTGCCAGTGGTGCTAGTTGATGCTGATCCTTTAAAACACCCAAACTCTGCAGCAAAACCTAAAACCAAAGGCTCTGCCTAGCCTGAGCCATGCTAAAAAACCTCCCTGGGAATATAGAACAGGATAAAGTCATCATAAAATCTAAACGCTTCTCAATTACACACACAGTGATCAAAAGACTTTGCTGAGGCCCATGATGATGGGTGATGTGCAGCTGAAGGCAGGTTAAATCCCATGTAGCCTGTGACCAACTGGAGTAGTGATGGAAACACATCAGCAGGGTGCACCTCCTAACTGGTGCCATCTTTTGTTATCTTCTCCACCAATTCAGGAGGTGCCAAAGAAGGAAACACTGTGTTGGAACTCTTGACTGAACTCATGACCTTCAGATTATGAGAACACTGGACCAAATTGGTGTTGGCCACTTCCTACGTGAAGCAAGAGGCAAAAAGGTTCAGCTCCTCCGCATGAGGTCCGCACCTCATTCACCCCATCTGTCCCTGGGCTTGTGGCAGCAGGACAAATCACAAAACACAAAGCTGAGATTGTTGCCCCTATGGGACACTGGTCCTGTGTCCAGTTTTGGGCCCCTCAATTCAATAAAGACATTCAGAGGATGAAGTCTGTCCAGAGAAGGACACCAGAGCTGGTGAAAGATCTAGAGAGTCAGTCCAATGAGGAGCAGCTGAGGGAGCAGGGAGGGCTCAGCCTGGACAAAAGGAGGGTCAGGGGCTCTCTGCAACTCCCTGACAGGAGGGTGCAGCCAGGTGGAGTCGGGCTCTGCTCCCAGGCAACAGCGACAGGAGAGGAGGAAATGGCCCCAAGCTGCACCAGGGGAAGCTCAGGTTGAACATCACGAAGAATTTTTTCACAGAAAGGGTGGGTAAGCATTGGCACAGGCTGCCCAGGGAGGTGGTGGAGTCACAACCTCTGGAAATGTGTAAGAAACAACTGGATGTGGCACTCAGTGCTGTGCCTAGTTGATAAGGCAGTGCTTGGTCAAAGGCTGGACTCCATCTTGGAGGTCTTCCAACCTCAATGATTTTATGATTCTATGAAATGGGTGAAAAAGACAACTATGGAGCTACAGTGAGGTGTTCTGGCCTGCTATGGAGCTTTGTCTGAAGAAGACCATGGTATTCGTACACGTTTTCTTTGGGTTTCTTCTGTTGTGGCAGGACAAAACATTTTCATTTAAAAAACCGTGATTTGCCACTTCTTTAGAGTTTGACATTCCCACAGGGAAGTTTGACAGGGACAACCAGAGGTCCCCTACCTCAAGCTTATTGTGCAATCATCTACAAAAGAAATTTAATTCTTAAAATGGCACACAATGGATCTGAGAAGTCAAAATATTCAATTAAAATCCTTCTGATTCTTAAAATGGCACAAAGCTGTCAAAAGTTACTGATAAATTGAACTAAATCTGTGACAAAGAAGCAGCACATCTGCAGAGACCAGTTGTGCAAAGGCTTTATCTGTGTCAAGAGCCTTGAAACAAAAAAGTTACAAGTGCTTAAAAAGTTTACATGGGTTTCCTTCATGAGGATCAGTTGTAAGGAACATCAGGGTAGCAAAGTTTTCCTCCACAAATTCAAAAAAGAAAGATGCCAGTACCCCAAACAGAGCACCCAGGGAGGGCTGTGTCTGATTTGACTTGCTTACCAACTACCACAAAACAGAAATAATTTTTAAGGGTCATGTCAGTTGGTAACCTCTTGTTCCAGGAGACCAGATAAAATCTTCCTCCAGGTTAAGGATGCTGTTGAGTTTAAACTATAATTAAAGGCAACAGTCCAACTGCCTCACTTTGTTACTTCCCAAGTAACAGGAGGTACAATCTTGGACTTTTAACGTATGAACAAACCCTTTTTCTCTGATAACTCAAACTAGGGTTCAGCATATGCACACCAGTACTCTTACTGATTCACCAGAGGGTTGTTCTGCAATCAGAAGAAGAAAAATAAACATTTTTCAGTGTTCAAAAGCGCTGAATATTGAACCATATATTCAGAAAGAGTAAAATCCGGAACATTATCAGCAGAAAAGGAATTTAACTATAGATTACTGAGATTAAATACATTCTTCTCCCATTCCCTATGACTGGAAACAGTCTGGAACCTTGTCTAGGTTCCCCCAAAGAGGTAAAACGAGCATTTTACAACTCTGCCAAAGATAATTCCTACCTAATCCAAGTATGAGGTCTTTCCAACTTTACTAAACATTCATTCCTTTGTTCTGTATTCACTTCTCATATATCATCTATTTTTCAGAAAAAAGTCACTAAGTTTTCTGTCAGTCAAAAAAGGTGGTGCTGGTACCAGATATTTCCAAACCAGTGAATAAAGAAAAAAGGGAGATAACATCTACATTATCCAGATAAAACTGTTACTTGCTAAAAAGCTCCCACAAAGAAATCAACACCTAAATTTTAAGGACAGAACAAATAGAGACATTAGTCCCACAATTCACATGAGGAGAACAACATCCTGCAAACATAATTTGTATGAAGTCTGAAGACTGAACATAGAAATGGTGGTGGGGTTTTTCCTTCTTCCAACCCCAAGAAATGTTCTGTTTTTTCCTCAAAAGTAGGACACAGAGGGGTGCTGACCTCTCCACCAGAAAGCAGAGTCATTTCACCATCTGCAGAGAGAACCCAAACCCCATATGGTGAGGACTTGCTTTCTTTTCCAGATTCAAGATTAACAAAGAGGGGCTAAGAAATTAGTTTGTGATCTTGGAAATACATGGCTATATGCATGTAAAGTATCTGAGAATAAGGCACAAACTATCTCTGCACACTTTTAAATACAAACATAAAACGGTTTTCAAGGTGAGTTAATGAAATGAAGACCAAGTTACATATTCAGAAAAAATATTTCTACACAGGGTAAAGTTTACTGAAAATAGAATTTTTTGCTACACTGCCTAGCTGATGCTGAAAGGCTGGGACTAGACTTGTTAATGATAACTTTGAAGAAATATCACATTTAAAACTCAGACTAATTGCAGAAAAGGTGTTTTATCAACTGTTCCCTTTATGAATAAATATGAAACTACCAGGAAAATGTTTAAACAGGTGTAATCATCACTGCATATGAAAATTGAGTTTGGAGGCTGTAAGGAATCTTAACACAGTTAAGAAAGAATGAAAGTAATGTAACACTGTGATCATTGCCCATTATGCATGTATCATGCAAAACAGGAATGTTGTCATAGCAGCTATAAAAATGTCAGTGAAAACTCAACTACTATTACCAAGTTGTAAATGAAATGAAAAATGTAAAAGGAATATGCGTATGAATACATTAAGGGAAATGTTATTTCTTTCCCAATAAACAAGCAAAACAAAATACATTCTCATAAAATGGAGTAATTTGTGTGAACAAATATGCATAGATAACAATTTCAGGAGGCCACATCTGCACAGGACAATTGGGTAAAATTATTAAGATTTTGTATAATCAATTTTCCAGCCTTAGAAAGGATGGAACAGTAAAAACACAATGTTTTGGAGTTTCAAACTAAGAAACCAATTAACTAATACATTATATTAAGGCCAATTTTGTTTATACTAAATAAAGGAAGCTGCTTCTGTCTGTTAGCAATGGCTTTCAGTAGGACTATACAGATAAAAAGTGTTGGAAAACAAGTATTTCTAGCCTTTAATACACTATATTCATTACAACATTTAATGACTTGCAAATGGGGGTAATTCTGAAACTAATGAATGCAAAAAAAACCAAAAAACCAAAAAACCAAACCAAACAAACCCAAACAAAGACAAAAAACCCCCACTAAATAAAAAAACACACACACACACACAAAAACATAACAAAACAAAACCCCAAACACCCGGGGCTTAGAGTTGGGCAAAATAACAGGAGACCCTTAGTGGCATGAGCAGATGCCTGTGCCCAGGAGCCTGTGCCAGCAGCAAGTTCCACTCGGGCAAAGCCCCTCAAGCAGCACCCGCAGAACCCCAGACAGCCCCTGGGGTTAATGCTCCCAGGGGCATGTGGAGGGAGACACCCTGTAAGTTCATCTCTTAAGGTAAGTACACTTGACTTTTTTTCCCAAAGTTAGTCTTTCTCAACAGGCAGGTGCTGAAAAATGAAAGCCTAGTACATATTGTTCATTAAGGCAAGTCCACAAAGAATTGGATCTTGAAGCAAGTGCTGGGTAAATATAAGAAGGTTGTACCTTCAGTTCTGAATTAAAAGAGCAGTCACTTGGAATATGCTTTACAAACATCAAAGTTAAAAAAACATTTCTGAGTTCCTAATGTGTCCATAATTAATTCACACATTCAGCAGTTCAGTCCAGAAATATGTTCCTGTTGATAATTTGCAAGTAATCCTTCAAAAACAATCTGGCACATTTTTATTTGCCTTAATGCCTGAAAGCTATTACTAAGACAGTGTTTTACAATGTCATCATCAGTGCTACCATGTACATACTTTAACTAACAGAAATCCTTAGGTCCAAAGAACTGGGAATTTTACAAGAATTAAAGCTGTGCATCTTCCAATATTGACTACATTTATTTCATGTAATGTAAAGTATGTTTTATTATAACAGAGATTCTGAGAAGCATTAGCTGTCTTCAACTCAATGAGAATTAGGAACAAAGTGCTTCATAAGATCAGGCCTGAGTATAAGAAATGTTCACATCCTCATCAGAGGATGCCCAGGGCTAAGTCTCTTCAAATGTCTAAAAGTCAGTTCTGCAAAAATGAACCTTACCTACATCCTTTTCACATGCACAGGCACACAGAATATACTGTGACAGGCCAGAGTTCAGGACCATCCAAAGTAAGGCAGAATTTTTATTCGTATAATATATAAATCAGCAATTTTGTTAAGAACCAAGTTTATGAACTTTATGTTTTATGAAACATAAATCAAAGTATAAAATTGTTTGCTTCAATTTTTGAACAGAAAACAGAAATATAACTGGAATATATTGATTTATGCTTGATTTGAGTACGATCTCAACTCCACTTCTGTACTGGTTTCATCTCAGCAACTGAGCTTGGTATCAACTGCTAATTCTTCAGAACATAAAATGAGTTTTCTAAATTGCTGCTTTTTAGAATTTTTTTTCTGTAGTTATTATTGCAGTTTGACCTTTTCCAAGCACCCAACATACTTTTTTATTTTAAAACATTATATTATTTTAAAATGTTAGCAAAATAACAAACCTATAGTTGGCCATTGTTTTGTTTCAAATACTTGTATGCATTTGAACGAAATGGAACTGTGGATGGATGTTTTCCCTTCTCTTTCGTGTTTAAATCTGGCAGAGTGTTTCCAGAACCTGAAACCTGATCTCTAAGGGCAGGAAAGGTAATTAAGATCCTCGGAGTCCTACGCTACACACAATGTATGATATGCCACGGCTTGGGGCAGCGCTCAGAAAACTCTCCCCAACACGGTGTTTGACTTTGCCAACCCCATCCCCTCAAACAGGGAGGAATTTATCCAGGCTGCAGTTCCAGAGCTGGATCAGGGAACAATTTCACGGTGACTTCTGGAAGCTTTCCCTTCAGCACTCCCCTCCGTCCCCAGCGGCTCCCGAAGCACGAGCAGGGCCTCCTGTTCACATCACAAACACATCCAGCCTGCTCCCCTCCTCCCCTGCCCACCAGCGCTCATTCCCGGCTCGGGCAGGGAGCGCTGGCAATTCAATTCCACGGGGAAGGACAGGAGCAGCACTGGGGCAGGGCTCTGCCGAGCTCCCCGCACTGGGAGCCTCTCAGGAGCCCAAACGCGTACATTCCTTTGGAGCCAGAGGCAGGACATATGCTACAGCAATCCCAGAGCCAGAGGCAGAGGAATGTTAGCACACAAACCAGGAATCCTTATTTTCCCTGTTCCAGCACTAAATGAGCCCCAGTTGAGCTTCCTGTGCACATTTGCCGGGAGACTTTCTTGGAGAATGGAGAAAGAAGAGTTGGGACAGTTGCTCATCTTCTTTAAATGTTAAATGGAAAACATGCCCCACCTAACTGAGCCGGAGAGAAGTACTGCTGTGTCCACTTCTCCTACCCAAACAGCTGAGAACTCTGGCAGGGATCCAAATGCACTTCCAATTGATATGGGCAATCTGACCCGCCCAGAGAACAAACCTGTGGAGTTGTGTGCACCCTGAAAAACACCAATTAGGGAAGCCAGCCTGGCTGTGGGAAGAGCACAGCTGTAAAAACCCAACAGGAAACCCCTGAGGCTAATCCTCCTTTCCGTAGGCAGGGCTCTGAGCGGATTTCCCTCGGCAGCGCGGGCCGGGAGCCGCCGCTGCCCACACGGGACCCGGCCGTGGCCCTGCGCCCTGCGATGGAGCCTGGAGCTCCAGGGCTGCCCCGCAGAGGCTGCACGGAGCCATTTCCCGGCTCCGGCTGCTGCCATGCTGCTCAGTGCCCATCCTCCCCTGCCTCTGACAGAGACGGCACAGCGAGGTGGGGAGGGAAGGGGGAGAAGCTTTAAACATTGCCAGGTCAGCGCAACAGGAGGTGAGCAAGTACAGAGGCAGCAAGAACTACTGAAAGTTTTTGATATAGTCCCAGGTGGACTCCCCAGTGCCTGTAAATGTTTCAAAGGGGGATCCCCTTTCTGTGGGCATGGAAATGTTTCAAAGGAGCCCCAATCGGTGCAATGTTTCAAAGACCGCTGCTCTCTAAAAATTCCAACCCGAACTACCCCCTCCCCAGCTGAAAAGCTTCCTGAACAGATTCCTTCCTGGCTAACCCCAGCTGAGGGCTGTTCTGCCACACGGAGCCCTCCTACGGGCCCCAGCATAAACTGAAACAAAGCCTCTCCCGTTTCCCTCCGCTGGGGATGGATCCAGGCTGCTCCTTCCCCGGGGACCCCGCGAAGGACCCAATGTGCCTCTGTGTTTGTGCACAGGATATGAAGGGCTAGAGTGCAGCAGGGTAATTTTTCAAAGCGATGTGTGGGAGTAGCACTGGAAATTCCCTGCATACTGCTTTGAAAAAGATAAACGCCCTACCTCCATGAATTATGAACAGGGCCTCCAGCTCCAGACAGGGAATCTGAGAGGTTGATGAGGGAGGCACAGCCAACTTAACTGGATGCAGTTTTTAAGGCCATGATGTCAGAAATAATTGAATTCTTTAATCATATTATGGATGCTGCTACCTAAAAGGTACTGCTGCTACAGAGCGGGGATTCCTTTGTTGACAGTCACTTGAGCAAAATAAAACTGTAAGCAAGTGCTTAAGATATGTCACCTATTGATTTTGTGTTTCTCAAAGTATGAGAAGAAAGTGCTGATGAGAGGTTTTGGATTATCAAAGCCAAGGGATTTTTTACCTAAAAATTACATGTCAAGTCTAACTTCATTGTCTTGGCTCTTCTCAAATTCAAAAGAGAGATAAAAATCTCTCCCTGGAAATGCTTATCCTACTCAAACTCTTATCTTAGATTGGTATCAATCATTCATTTTCCCCAGACAGTATCTCAATGACTATATTAAACCAGACACCTTAACTTTAGACAGATACAAGTTTATTGAGATGAGGCCAGCTCTAAGCTCCTGAGGACACACGGTGTGAGGGTAAGTTCCTCCTGTCTCCCAAACACCTGTAGGTTCACCCTGTGATCTCAGTGTCTCCCCAGCACAAACAAATCCTCATCTGTAGGTTTTAAATTGACAACGATGACATTAATAATTCCTGTGAACTAGACCTGGGCTGCAGAAACAGCTAGATTAGCTTCTTTCTCTTGCTGCCCATCTGGCTAGACTTGGTCTAACACAGAGAAGGGAAACTCTTGCACCCCTTATCAGTGATAAACCAGCCTAAGCTGTACGGAGGCACGTGTCAGTCTGTCCTAAGGCCTGAATAAGGGAACAAAATGGGTTAGGCCATGACCAAGGGGGACAGGAGCAAGCACAGGAGGCAGCTACTCACTCTCCCTACTGTTACTGACCCAGGACTATGTAAATTAACACCAAAAATCTGCACAGCATTTATCGCTTGAGAAATGCTGACATCTAGCCTCTCCTTTTCCCTTCAGTATTCCCCAGTAAGAACTAATACCAATGAACAAACTCACTGGAAACACCTTTTTTGTGAGCATTTGCATGTCCTGAAAGAGAGGGGGCCCAGGAGCCTTGTGAACCGAGATGCCTGGAGTGAGAGGAAGTTTGGCTCCACATTAAAGGTTTCTACACTTTGCTCTTCCCTAAACTGAACCATTAAAAGGAGCGATGACCTTATCTTAATGCACATCCTCAGTCTGTACCTCAGCAAAGGGATGTGAAGATAAGACACCACAGTGGAATTATCACGTATTTTCTTACCGCATCCTGGTATTTACAATGTTCTAGGTGTACAGATCTGGGCCCATAGCACTTTTGTACAACATAGAGTTCTTCCAAATATTAAAATAAGTGATGTGCAGCTTCAAGGAAACAATGGGTACAGTTTTCACAAATAAAATCACCACAATTTTCACAGCCTCCTATGCCTTCTACACCTGTTGTTTTCCAATAGTGCTAAGAACTTTGTAAGGTCATGTGTATAATTGCGTATCTTTCCAGACTGCATTATTATGGGCATATGCATACATAAACTTCACATATCAGTTACTGAGAAATGAAGAAATCACTTTTTTTTCAAAAGAAAAAAAATAGTTCCTCTTGAATCAGGCAGAACCTTAACTCACCATTTCATGACCTTTGTATTTAAAAATCACTTCTTAGCTACTGGATCACAAATTAAGTTGAAAGAAGTGCTAAGATGGCTAAGGACTTATTTCTTAAAATCTAAGAGGGAGCTACATGAAATCACCATGGTCCAATTAACAAGGATCTCACTCTTCAAGCTTGCAAAAAAGAGATTACATTAACACCTGCTACCAAAGCAAACATTTTTAGATATCTTTATCTTAACCTGCTTGACACTAACTTAAAACTCCTGCCTGGCTCTTGGATGAAAATTTTTGTGACTGACATGTATGTTTTTCATTTGGGGGCAGGGGTTTGAAGACTGTGTCAGTCCATATTTCTCTCTCTCTGGTATTTATGCATAATCCACTTCAAAGCTAATAGGAGTTATGTACCTAAATTGATGGGAGGATAATTTCCTAAATGTAAAATTGCAGAAGGAAAACCATTATGCTTATGGGAGATAAATGCTGCAGAGGAATGTATAAGACACAGAGAGCACTGTCAGGTCCTTGAAGGGTGTCATCCAACACATGTTTATGGTGGCACGTGTATCTTCTTGTGGTCTATGCACCAAAATAAACTGACCTCTTAGGCCAACACATAAACATCTGTCCATACAGGAAAAAACCTTTCTTTGTGTTCATCAGAGAAGCAATCATACAGCTGCAGCAGAAACCCTTCAGGTTACAAAAATGCTTTTACTAACTCCTTTGACAGGACTGTCACAGAAGGCAGAAAGCACTGATTTTTAAAACACTCATATGTCTAAAAATCTGAACTTTCTGAAGTCCAGAATTGTTGGAAAAAGCAGAAAAACCCCACTGAAATAACTCTGTAAGTGTTGTGTTGTGACAACATTCCTCAGCAATTCACCACACTTAGCTGGGAAAATGCTAACAGCTACATCAATTCAATATCATGACATACAAAATTGAAACATAATTGCTCCTAAGTGGTTGACAACTGGCAAGCACTTTTTACACATATAGAGAGAAATTTATGCTATCAAACGGAAGATACTGTCAAAAGTTTGATTTTAATATAAATGAAAATGCTACATGAGGACTCAAAAGGATAAGGAAAAAACTCAGCAGTAACACTTCTATAACCACATATTTAAAAAGCTTTGAAGTGAAGAATCATTACATCAAAATAATTTTCCTTGAAAAATAAAAAAATAAATTACAGCATGAATATTAACAAGTTATTAGAATAGTGAATGTCAAAGAGTAGCAAAAAACAAGCAGCCAATGAGTGGCCTAGTGTAAAGAATGTCTTACCAATCATATGGTTAGCGACATGGATTTGTATCTCTCTCTCATTCTCAAAGGTCATCTGGCACTTGATGCATTGATAGGTCTTTTTCTGTTTAATAACCAAAAAGAGATTAGAGAAAACTGTACTGTAACATAAGGCAAGTGTGATCATGAATATAGCATGTTATATACTTCAAATTTCCTCCACGGAGGCTTTTTTTGCCCATATATCCCCAAGCCAGGCTTTTCTGGGACCATAAACACAATCTCTAATTAACAACCTGCTTTAGGAGAAATTTTAATCTCAACTTAAAAAATTTCAAATTACACTACTTGAAAATCTGACTGAATACCTGAGCCACAATGAGATTGTGCCTGTCCTTTAACCTATTGTAGTAAAATTCCCCCAGAGTGAAATAAAAGGCAGAAAAGTAACTGTTTTCAAACTAGGATCAACTTTCTTGAAAACTTACACCTTTCATTAAACTCAAAATAGAGTAGGCAGAGCACCTATAGTTACTTGGGGAAGTGAAGGAAAAAATGCATTTTTTACTGGTCTCTAATCACAAATCCTGAAAAAAATGCATTACCACAAAGAACTCTTTCCTGGCACAATCTCTTTATATTTTCTCCATCTCAAAGTCATACCAGGGAGGCCTAGCTGCAGAAGTTAGGAGACAGTGTGAAGAGGCAATTACATGAACTATTTAGTCAAACAGAAAATGAGGTTTGCACTCAGATTTACAGTGATGGGTGTACTTCTGCAATGTGGCAGGAAAAAATCCAAGGTACCATTTGCAGAAATTAAAATGCATGTTGACAAGTTNAAATTAAGGCTAAGCTTTTGTATACTTGCAAAAAGTATTATTTCACAAACCAGGAGTATGGTGCTCTGGTTTGATGTACATGCTTATTTACTGCGTGGGAATATGCTATCTAAATAGACACTTTTTGATGTGTAATTTAGAAAAATTTGGCCTTTTGTGCCTACTTGTTTCTGGAGAATAATTTCTACTGCAACAATTGCCACTAGGCACAAACATGAGGTCTGCATCCCCACGGCCAAAGCTGGCGGCAGCAGAACACACAGGAAATCTCTGTGTGCTGGCCACAAGGGGTGGAGGCAGCCCCAAACCAACAGCACTGAGATGCCCAATTCAGTAAACAACGCCCTCTTAACCTTTTGGAGGAAAATATTTTTGAGGGTACTTTTTTGTACTTTTAGATGCACATCACTTTTTCTTCAGCCTCTGCCCCACACCCAGGAATAGAATCCCATTTTTAGGACAGAAGCAATAAGTCAGAAGTTTAGAGTTAAACAGAGTTGCTGTCATCCCCTCTGTGCATGGGATCCAATTTCCTCAAGCACCTGCTGAGGAAAGAACAAATTAGGTGCTACCAAGAGCTTAACTACTTCCCATGTCATCAATGGCAACAAGGTAGCCTGCTGGAGGTTAATGAACAGGCTGTAACACCACAATAACAAATGCACCAGTCTGTGGAAGTTAGGCATATTCCATGAATTCTGTACCCGGGTGTGTTTGCTTAGGCAGCGCTTTCGAGGCTAAAACAACCATGGGTGATTAACATGATAATAGGAAGAAGGCTATACTCCACTGGCCGGAAGCTGACACGGCCAACCATACAAAAGGAAATAGTTTGGATTGGCTAGTTATCCCTAGGCAGCTCAAGAAAGTGTCCTCCTGGAGTCCATTTGGAAATCAAGGCTGTTAATGGAAAAGCAGCTGGATTTCTGCAGCACTCTTTCTGGGGAATCTATTCTGGCAGACGAGCGCAGCACACGTACGTACACATGTCCTCGCAAACACACTGGCACACACATGCTGAGGGCTCCTCACTTCAAAAACAAAACACAAAAACCCTTGAAAGAGCAAAAAGGGATCGGGTAGTGACTGATTCATGTGGTCACATGGTCACCTTTAAAACTTGAAACCTTCCCCTGCCTTACAACTTCAAAGCTAACTTCTGTGCCTTGTCCAATGCTTATCTCAGCTACAAGGGTTCCCTGAGTAACCAGCTAGAGGACAGTATTTCAGCCTGATTTTATTTCAAACCTTCAAAGTTACATTAAACACAGACAAATGATTCCTTTTTTAGTTGACTTTGGTGCTTCTTAAAGCTACTTACTAACAGATCTGGAGACAGGATGTCTTCGCTTATCCACAGATCCTGCCCTAACTCCTCCACACCATTTCACAATCTTATAAAACACTCTGCTTGGCATGAGGAGCCCTTGGCAGAGTTCAGACTTACTCTCGGCGCTACCTATAGCCTCAGCTGAGACCTCAGCTGCATGCAGACAAGCAGCTTAGCAAGGTGATGGCTCCTGTGACAGGGCACCCCACTTGACGTGGAGTGAGGTTAATAAATGGCCTGTACAGGTCTCAAAATAACTATAGCTAGATTAGCACCTAAGTGTATATGCAAGAGGTGGAAGAGCTGATTTTTTTGGCTCATTAATAACTGCCTTTAAAAGAATGTCACAAAACATCCTTCCATTATCAGGAAATGGGGAGCACTAGTTTTAATACAACTATAATTAGCTGTGGTACCAAATATGATCGTCTACTACCATTTTTCTGCTTTATGAACATTATTAATGGATCAGTTATCTTTTCTTGAAGTTTTATCTTCACAAGTGGCGACAATGAAGGTGTCCATGCTCTGAGGAGCTAACAGAGTCTAGGTGATGGCATCTAGGTGATAAAAGAGACCAGATGAGCAGCCCTTCAGCTGAGACCTTATTCCCCACAAATGCAAGATATTTAATTCTAGTCTTGGCACACAATTGTAGTAATAACAACAGAGAGTTCTGTTTTCTTTTCTGAAGTATCTATTGTTCCCATGGGTTTTCCAGACTATCCTCCTTTAAATCTGGAAATAGTTTCCTGTTCTGCAAAGAAAATATTCCTCCATTCAAGTGGATTTAAAAGGGAAGAGAAGGGTTGTGGGGGAGAACAAAGAGAAGGAACTGAGTCCAAGAAAGTGTGCAAGAGAAAAAAACCTGAATAAAGGAACACAATAGGGTTTATTCTTCCAACTTTCGATGCTACCTCCTTTGCTTCTTCACTCCAAATAAACTAGGTGGGCTAAAAATAGTAACGCTATTCAAGACGAAAACTTAATGGAAGTCTAAACATTTACCACTGTCAATGTTAAACAAGCATTTTTCCTGATACCTGTGGTACAAAATAAAGATAAATCTGTGTAAGAGAAAGAACAGCTTGAAATATGATTGTTTGCAGTATTAGGAAATGAAAAATCTCAATACTAAACAATTAGTCATGTTTCTTAAGATATGCTCATTCCTCTAGAAGGCACATGGAAATGAATTAATAGAATATACTCAAACCGGAAGCTGCTACACACAGAAAGATATTCAGAAAAACAGGAAAGCATCACCTCTGATGAGATCTTAATGTATTATAAAGAAGGCCTTGAACTATACTTGTGTCAGATACTGGAATGATACCTTTACCTGTGATGCTTATATGAAAAAAACACTTTCAGTCCTATCCAAACAGAATAGCTCACACAAAACTATATGAATGAAACAAAAATGGATGTTAGAGAAATCTTTTACTACTAAGATGTATTTTATTTATTCCTTTTAGTGATGTCTCTTGCAGAAGACCATTGACTTGTCTTAAAACCCTAAAAACAAATCCTCCGAAGAGGATGTTGCCATATACTCACTGCAAAAACTATGTTTGCCTGGAAATCCTTCTTGTTGATCAACAAGGATGGATCCTAGGCAGGCATCCTAGAAACAAGCATGATCAATTTACAGCTGTATCTTACTGTTTGTTGGTCATACTAAAAATGTGAGGAAGACAGAATACAGCAGGATTTTCAAGGTTTATGTGCTTTCTTTCATTCCTATGGATTAAAAATAAAAAGCCTTGCAAGCAATTCTGAGTATTTTTCAATGCTCCTCTAGCTGTCTCCTACTGATCCTCAGAATAAAACCTCAAATAATTCAATAGTAAAAAACTAAAACAAAATATAACAAAATAATCATACTTTGTTTGTGGTGCTATATACACTTGCATGTATACACAAACCTAAATACCTACAATAAAAAGGAAATGTTCAGTTTCTCCTGTTCTTTTTTTCTTCACAAATACTCTTTATTCATCAAGGGCTAATATTTATTTTCTCCTTTTCTTTCACTTTGGGGTTAAATCTTCATTTAAGTTTTTTTCCTGAAATTCCTTTAGATTTCCACATTCACCTCTTCTATCAAAAAGTAAATAATGGCTGGTAGAGCAACTTCTGACATAGAAAGAAGTTACAGATTTTATTTGTTATTATCATCTTTTCCATTTGCATGGATTTCATTCTGCTTATTCTTATTTACTCCGAAAGATATACCCACTACTTAAAAATCTAATCTGCCTGTATGCTCCTTCTGACTTTACCTTGTCCTAATCTTCAATTGCTTTTTTATTTAAGAAAGAAAAATAAATACAGTGTTTAAAAAATGAAATGCAGAAATACTCAAGAGTTGGAGAGAAGTAGCTCTTCTCTGAAGACGTGCAGATCACTCTACCTGCACTATGCCCTACAGATGGCTCCATTAAAGTGGTATTTTACCTGCGTGCAGCACACTAACAAGATGACAAGAGACTTCACGTTCAACTCGCTTAGCTTTGCTATGAGGCCAATGAAGTTAAGTAAACACTGTTCTGGAATGCAGAGATGTATCACCATTTAAAAGCCAGTATAATTCTTTGAAAATCCCTCTACTAGGCAAACACAAAGGGCACTTCATTGCCTTCAGAACCCTGAGCAAAACAACAATAGTTTTGTAGTGAACTGATGTCAGATTCAGGTCTTGTACCTATAATGAAGGGTAAGATAATGAAATAACAACATATATATTCCTGAGATGCTTATCTCTGATATTAGCGCATGTGCAGGCCACAGACACCGGGAAGGTACCATTTGCCATCATCACAAATGCTGATTTTTTATTATCTTCTACAAAGAAACTCAGAACTTCCCTCATGAGATGTAATTCAAAGCATTTACCTTATTGAAGGACTTAAAATTCTCCCCTGAGAGAACAAGTATGGATGGAAGCTGTCACCGAAAAGAAAGAGTTAAAGCAAGAAATAAAGAAAATGGCAATGTGTTCTGCTAGCTTATATGAAGGGAAAAGTAATTCCATGGGTGCAGCGAGATGAATTAGTCCTGCCTAATAGAACAGAGGTATTTTTCAAGAATTGAGAAGAAAATGAAGTCCTGAAGAGGAAGAAGGACAAAGACCTAGCCAGACCTGAGTATCATGCCAAAGGAGGGATATTTCCTTTCCTCATTCTTCTGCAAAATTATCTGCATGTGCCTGGAGGCTTAGTCACACCCAGAGGGAACAATATGCAGTGGTTTTACCGAAAGAGAGAAAACAAGAAAAGAAATCTACCTTTCTGTGGGATGGCTTAGGAGGCTGGAACAGAGCACTGCTCCAGCACGGCCGTGCCCTGCCCAGCCCAGCTCCGCCGGACGCTGCTGCCCCACACAGCCCCGCATGGAGCAGGAAAAAACAGATCCTGCCAGGGACCAACCTGCACCAGCTCCCTTGGAGGCACCTCAGTCCACGTCCTTGGGACATACTTAGGGCCCTCTCCTTCTGACCCAGCCTCTGGTGCTCTAGCTGAATGGATGGTATTTTCAGGTGCTTTTAGTTCAGTAAGATGTGTTTGTGGGTGCTTTAATTAGCAGATTGACATAAACAGGCATCTACGGATGGAATTATTCATTAGGAGTTGGGTGCCTAATTTCCTTAGATACTTTTGAAAATCTCACCCCATCATGTTTAATTAAAAATGTCAGATGATATCAATACTCAGATGTGTCTGCTGTTGGTCTCCTGAGAAGATTTCCAAAATCCACTTCTCATTCCATCTGTTCCTGACAGAGGAAGGACTGACTTGGCCCATTCTTGAACCAAAAGATCAACAAATAATTTAAAAAGACTATAAACTGTAAATTATATTAATCTCCTGAGTAGGCTTCTGGAACCTTACTTGGATCTGCATGTTCCCGAGTAACTTGTAAGCTAAGAAATGGGAAAGCAGGCAATCTGCAAAAAGTCAAGGACAGCACGCTTTTATGTAATCTGCATTAGACAATGTCCAGATTTGCTAAGAAACTATTTATCTCCTACTGGCCCCTACAGATGGGCCATGAAGCAGGTCCTTTTAAAGTCACTTTTAAAATCATTCACACACGCAAACAAGCTCACACAAGTGTACACAGACCTCCACGTAGCCTCACAACGTTCACTCTGACAGACATTCCTAGGGACAAGCTCTTTAGCACAGAAGTTCGGTTTAGGTGAGACTTTGGGGGGTAGGATGGAGTTCACTATATTTTCCCTTACAAGTTCCTATATCCTCCTGTTCATCATTATTTTCCAGGTAAGAAATAATCTCATATCTCAACTATGGCAGATTAGATTTTTTTTATTGTTTTGGGTACTCAGCATCTCCATTTTTCATTAAACTACCCCAGCTTTTCCAGATCTCCCAGTTCAGTAGAAACAGAATTCATGGACAAACTCAATCCCCACTGCCCAAGTGTCTCAGCTCTCTGTTGGTAAATCTAGGGCAGTGCTGTGGTAAAAAATCTGATGCGCTGTGACTGTGAGGTGCCTGTGAGGCTGAGCAACTTCTGATTGTTCTAGAATTACTCTACCCTTCCTCCTGTTTTGCTGTGGGTTTTTTTAGTAGCACAAGTGATTTGATAAAGTGACCATTAAAAAAAAAGAAATAATATCAGATCAGTTCTCACATTGAAGGTCTACATTTTACCCCTCAGACACTTTAATGCTCAGCTGTACTTACTCTGGGAACAGGGGATGTCTGGGTACCTTTCCTTTGGCCACTGGTCTCGGGTGTCAGGTCTCGGTGGTCTACCTGAATGTGGCTCTCTAGGTCTTCCGCACTTTCAAATTTGACACTACACTCTGGACACCTCAGGCTGCCACATGGCCTCTCGTTCACCTCCTGTGGAGTCAAGCTCGAAGACTGTCCATTGGTGCTCCTGGTCATGCATCCAGCACACAGGCCATAGGGAAGGCCGTTCACATCCAACTTTACCAAGTCCTGCTTATTCCGGAACTCCTTCAAGCACAGCGCACACTTGTAGAGTTTTTGCAAGGCCTGGCCGTTAGGCGATGAGGTTGCAGAGTTTCCTGCCAATTTCTGCATATGGAACGTCCCATGAATTTTCAGCTCCAGGGTAGAGGTGACCGTCTGCATGCAGACAACACAGCGAAACCCAGTGAGGGAGTTTCTGAGATCCGGATGCATCTGGCAGTGCTCGATGAATTCCTCCTCGCTCTGCAGTGGCATTTTGCAGATCCGACATGTCCCTGTATCCAAACTCTTGCTGTGAGTGACTTTGTGCTCTGTCAGGGTCAGGAGCGAGGGGAAGCGTTCCCCACAGATGGGGCACATGTAGTGCTTAGCTGGGCCTCGATGGGTCTGCATGTGCTCTCTCAGGCCATTTTCCGAGAAAAAGGTCCTTGAGCAGATATTACACTTGTGGCTGCCTTTGATGAATTCTGCTTTCTTCCTAGAGCAGTCATCCTCCCCAGGCCTGATGTTATGATCTCTCAAACGATGGTTCTGCAAGAGGACTTCCATAGTGTAGGCAGCCCCACAAATGTCACAGCCATACATGGGCTCAGAAGCATCCACATCATCCTCACTGGCTTCATGACTGTTGGAAGTATCCGGATTCTTCATTAACATGTTCTGGATATCTGCCCCTTCTGTCTTCTTATTTGTTGGGGTCATACCATTAGCTGTACCATTCTCAGCGCTAGCATCAAAAACACAATGTTTTTCCCGCAAGTGCTTTTCAAGCAAGATGATGGCATGGAAAGCTTTGCTACAGAACTTGCAGTTGTATTTTTTGCTGTGGGTTGTGATGTGGCACTGCAGTTCTACCTCTGTGCTGAAGGTCTCACCACAGAAGATACATTTGTGAGACTTTGATGGATTACCCAAGTGACTATGCTTCACATGGATCTGGAGATCCACCTCCTTCCTAAAATCCCAGTTACAGGCTGTGCAACGATACATCTTCTTTTCATTGCTATGCTTGACTGCCAGATGCACTTGGATAGATACCTTGGAATCAAAAACTTCTTGGCAAAGGGTGCAGTGATATAACACAAAAGTATGCATGTCCAACAAATGCTTCTGCAAATCATCCACGGAAGAAAACTGTTTGTCACAGCTCTCACATACATAATGAGTGGAAGTTGTCATGTAATGTATGGTGAGATGTTGCAGAAGAGACTCCTGGGAATCAAAGTCCTCTTTACACTGAGGGCAAGACTGTTTTCTCAACAGCAACTCCAAATGCAACTTTAAATGAGTCTGAAAACTTTCAAAATTTGAGAACTTTAGATCACACTGATTACATGGGTATTCGCCATTAGACACTGAGTTTACGCTTGCAGAAAGCCGCTGCCTTTTAGGGGAAGAGACTTCAACATCAGAAGAAACTGGACTCTGCTCTGCTTTTGACTTCTTATTGTGTGCCAGAGGAATGTTCTTGTGGTTTTCTTTAATATGCTTTGTAAGCTTCAGGATGGAGCCAAAAATGGGGGAGTTTGTGCAATAAGGGCATGAATAAACTTCCATAAAAGACTGTGTTGGCTGAATGACAGGGGAATCCAATTTTGAATTTCCTACGTTGCAGTGAGTCTGCTGGATGTGCTCAGTCAAGGTAGCTTCGGTCAGAAAGCCCATGGAGCACTGGTTACAGAAGAAAGCATTGTTGCCATCTTGAGGGGTAGCGTTTGGGCCGCAGTGAGTAATGCGGATGTGTTCCTGCAGGCTATTGATATCTGCAAACATCTCTGGGCAATAATTACAATGAAAGGCAGAAATGTTGCTAAACTGCATCATGGGATAGGCATGGTTTTTGTGCACTTTTCTCACGTGTTCATTCAAGTTGTACAGTGTAGGCATGGAATCAAGGCAGATCTGGCACGTGTGGCTTTGCTGAGGTTTGTCTGCATGAATGGTCTTCAGATGGATCTCCAGAACCGCAAGGCTGTTGAAGTCACGCTTCGAGCAGTAGGGGCAGCTGTAAGTAACTTTAGACCAGTTCTGGCCCTCCTCTCTGTCAACAGACCTGGTTTTCTTTTGTCCTCTCAAAGGCTTTAAGGTCGAATCTGGAGTGGAGCCTCTTTCCACCGACGCGCTGGAGTCGGGCGTTGCGCTGCTCATGGACGCCACGCTCCCCAGGACTGGGTCAGGGCTGATGCTGTGGTTGCTGGAGTCAGGTTGTCTGTGGCTGTCCAAGTGGCAATAGACTTCCTCCACTGAAGAAAACTGCTCTGGGCACATAGGGCACTTGTGTTTTTTGTTGGCATGGGCTTGATGAATGTGTGAGAGCAGCGAGTTTTCATCTACAAATACTTCAGGGCAATGAATACACTGCAAATCTGCCTTCTCGGAAAGCTGTGGGTGGCGTGTCATTACGTGCTTCTCCAAATCTTCAGTCTGACTGAATGTCTCTTCACAGTAATCACACATAAAATCATCCTTCTTCACCTCTTTCTCAGTCTTTGCCATATGTTCCTTGTTCTTTTTATGAGCTTGCATGTGACTCTGCAATGAGCTGGTAGATGAAAACCCACGTTTACACACAGTACACTTGAATGGTTTGCTGGAGCTGTGGGTTTTCAGGTGGATTTTGAGGTGGTCGCTGCGGGAGAACGCAGCCTCGCATTCGTGGCAATGGTACTTTTTATCCCCTGTGTGAAGCTTTATGTGGCGATCCCTACTCCTCTTGTGCTTAAAAAGCCGGCTACAGTAGGTGCATTTGAAAGGTAGTTTGTCGCTGTGGATCTGCTCGTGCCTTTTCAGGTAGCTCAGGCGAATGAAGGACTTATCACAAAACTGACAGGGATACGGCAGGCCAGTCCCCCCTTCCTCCTCCCCGATGCCGAGATCACACCCATCTCCTATCATCTGAGTGGGTGATGCAACATCTTTGCTGGAGGGAGATGAAGCCACCCAGGAGAGTTGTGGGTCGTCATCACCATCTGTAATGGGAAAGCAGAAAGGAGATTAAAAACAATTCCCAGTGCATCTGTGAAATAAGGACAAAGCTCTCAACAACACTATGGGCTTTTGCTACTACAGCATTAAAAAAAAAATCAACTAAAAGGAAAAACCACCAATAAACCCTCTTGAATTTGAAAAGAGGATTGAGGAAGAGAAATAAAAATATATTTGTGCACATAATTCACAAATATGCCAACATATAGTGTTAATAAAAAGCATTTTTCTTTAGCAGGTTTAACACCTGCTCACTGTACTGTAAAGCAATAAACAATGAATAAAGAAAGCAAAACACAATGTGCAATGAAGCAATACAAACATTTCAGAAAGCTACAGTGTTAAGTGATCACCTGTGAATTTGTGGGTCTGTTAAATGCTACATCAACATGATTTTAAGTAATACCTCCATTAAAAAAAAATCCTTCAGTTCTGTCTCAAAACTGTAATAGAGTGAAAGGCTGCTCAAAGGTAGAGTGGAACATCTAGGTAGAATAAAAGCATCAGATTTGAGAGAGCTCAAGAAAATCAGAGAAGAAATCTGCACTATTGCCATGTTTGCTTGTATAAAAGGTAATGTTGTCCTCTTGGTACAAAATCAAACAATTTTTTTAAAGTCTAGGAAAATCACCACTGGAGATCTCAAGCCATCACAAGAGAATCAAGTTCAGGATAAACCAAAATGGCCTAGCCTCTGTTTTAATAACTATTTCCCTTACTCAATATGAAGCTTTGAAAAATATTTTATAATTCCGTATTACCATAAAGAAACATAGCACCAGCTCCAGCAGTCCCACAGTCATTTTAGGAAAAACACATAAAATGTTGTCAGCTTTCATTAACAGAATTGTTAACATGAAACAGAAGAGAGTGAGTTCAAATATCCTAATTCCAACAAATGCAGAGATGTTGAGCGAAACATAAATGCCACTAGTCTGATATCAAACTAAACCACAGAACGAAGCAAAAATAAAGTTCATGTAAATGATGGAAGGCACTGACCACACAAACATTTGGAGATTCCAAAAAGGAGCCAGTTCTCCAGATACACAGTCCTTATTCAACATTTAACGTTCCTACTTCGGTTTGTACCAAAACAAACCAATGAAGAAATCTCGACTGTGTGTGTAGGCTGCCCCAGGCGCACTCCTCGTGCTGCCAACGCCAGAGTCACCGGGCAGAGAGGGCTCAAGAACGGCGAGGAGCTCTCAAAGGGCTCGGTTCATGAGGCTATCACCACCGTACCGGGCACCGCCTGCTCGGGCAAACACCTGCTTTTTCATCCCAGGTAAAGAAGAGAGCAACGACCTTGGAAAAAACTAAACCAAATAAGCACACCCCGAACACCTTTGCCCGCACGACGGGGGTGTCTATTCTCCAGGTCAGGTGTCCTCTTTGGGCACCCCGCGCCCCGCAGAGCGCTCCGCTCCCCCGTTTAACTGCAGCTCCTGCTCCGGAGCGATGCTGGGCACCGAGAACTGCTCCTCCTGCTCCGGAGCGATGCTGGGCACCGACAACTGCTCCTCCTGCTCCGGAGCGATGCTGGGCACCGACAACTGCTCCCCCTGCTCCGGAGTGCACCGAGAACTGCTCCTCCCGCTCCGGAGTGCACCTCGGCTCTCAGCAAGCATCCGCGCTGCTAAGACTCAAGGTCTTTGCGCTCAGCTAGCTCCTCCAAATCTGGCGGAGCCCAAGCCTAAAACACAGACAACGAGCTCCCGATTTTTATGTAAACTTTTCTCAGGCTTCACTCCCCCGACCACGAACGGCTCTCCCTCTCTGCAGCTGCAACAAAGCCTCATGTTCCCAATTTAAGCCACCTCCGCCGCCCACCCCGCTGCCAGCCCAGCTTTGCGGAGCCCCCAGGGAGGCGGCAGCCCCCGCCATCCCCCGGCTCTGCCGCCAGCCCTAGCCGGGGCTCCGTCCCCACGGGGCTGCGGCCACGGGCCGGCGCAGGGAAGAGGCAGCCGGCTGCCAGCGCCCGGATTAGGGGCCCCGGGGAGGTGCCGGTGGCTCGGGGCTGCCTAATTCCCTCCTCTCACCAGCTGGGCTCCTCCAGGGGCGAGGAGACAAAGGGGAGCACGAGGGGGATGCTGGGCCTGAACTAGGGCAGCACATGTTGCGTTTGCTGCCGCTGCTGCTGTCTACGGAGAGGGGGAGAGAGGAGAAAAACAACAAGAAGAAAAAGCACCCCAGCATTTGCTAGTTACTGCTCGGGCTTACTGGCTGCAATTTACAAGAGTTTTATGTGTCCGTTTGCAGAAACGTTTGTAAAAATCCGTGCGCTGGCCATGTCTCCCCTCCGGCCGCCAGGCTGCCTTGCACGGAGGAAGGGCTGCGCCGGGAGGAGCCCGAGCTCTGCAAGCGCCCCCACCGAATAAAGCTCCATTGTTCCACCTCGGAAACCTGAGATGCGAGGGGCCAAATCCAGCGGTAACGCAGGCTGGGCCAACTGCTCTAACTTCCTTACATCCATATGCACTCATGCCAACCATTACATTGGCCCGCCACGCAAACTGAACGAATCTCTAGAAAGTCTCTTTTTCCTCTGAAATGAACAGCTCTACCTCAAAGATCTAACATTCAAATAGAGGCAGTCCCCCTCCAGCTGCTGCTCTTCAAACAGATTGGGCTACTCAGAAAACAAAATCAAAGAAAGCTGGTATTAGTATTACTTTGTGAGTGAAGCACAAAGCCTTTGCTAATATAATTTGGATTCAAAAAAATTAACATTTCTCAGGTTGGAAAGCTGGATTTGTCATAAAATGGAAGTGTTTACATAGAAGGCAAAGATTGTCTCATTTTATTAGCTTCAGTTGGACCTTTTACCAATTTTCATGTTTAATTTCTAGATTCCTTTTATTCCAGCATTTCCTCATACTTTTACAGTTTTAAAAGAATTTTAGAAGAAACTTTAAGCACCAGAAACAACCTACCTGGATTTCTTACAAACAAGATACAAAATTACTGAACAGCTAAACTGAAGAAATTAGGGAAAACTCATTATCATTAATCTCTTTATGGAATGAGTAACAGCCCTGTTAATTTTAACTTGCCATATAAAACTGAAGAAAAGACCTATAATGAACTGAGCAGAAAATTCTAAGGTATTTTACCACAGTAATATTTTAGTGGAAAGATATATTTTAGATGTGGTATGACATGTCTGGCAAAGATGGTCAGAATAATAATTCTACATTAATGCAATCAAAGGAATGTAGCAGAATGAGAAAAATCACTTTCAAAAAGGAGATTAAAGTCATTAGAATGGCTAATCCTGCAAAGTGGGACTGTTCTAAAATAGAGAATCACATGGCTGGTGCAAGGCTTTTGTCATTTGTGCATAAGAGAATCAAAACAAGTATTAAAAGGGTAAGAAAATTCAATAAAAAGTTTAATTAGGAAAAAAAGAGCATTAAGGAAGCTTCAGGATGTCAGTAGTCCTCAGGATATATGTGCAGGTCATGAAGCTTAAAGGGCCATTCTTGATAATCAATCTCAAAGTGGTACAGTAATTTAGCAACTTAATGTTCAGCACGTTTACAGGACTGCAAGCATTTATCATCATCAGTGAGGAGCTAATTCCCGCCTCAATGCATTCAATAGATGTATTTTTCCTTCTAAGAAGGACAATTTGGCCAAAATGTAGTATAAATCATATTTTGTTCTCTATTTATCTTCCAGATAACACAAGCCAAGTTCAGAGACACATTCATGAAACTAAAGCAATAAAATGAAGTCTTAAAAAGATGTGATCTCTTAGAAGGGAGACAAACGGCACATCACAGATTGCCAGGAGTAAGCAGCACTGCCATCTCAGCATACACTGCTGACATTGATATATTTATTATTGCAGAGTTATTTTGCTAATAGAAATATAATCAACCAGACACCATTTCAGAGTCCCTGCAAACACCTTCCCATCTCCCTGCCCACAGGTAGCTGGAAACAGTTTGCTCCTGCTGAACTTTTGAGCAGAGCTTCATTTTCCTGCTCAGCTTCCCGGTCAGCCCAGCCCTGGGTGCCACATTCCTGGGCAGGAGCTGCACAAAGCCAGGCTACCCCCAGCTGGTTGCTTTTCCTCTTAAGAACAAAACACATGCACAGAGACCACATTTGCAGGCCTGGACCTGAAGTCTGTCCTTGCCTAAACTTCTTGTTCACCAACAGAGTATCATCAGGTCCCCCTCTATTGAAAAATCCCCCAACTCTGGCTTCCCTCCGCGTGGGGAGCTCAGGTGGTTGTTGCACAGGGCCTCCGTGCATCCCTCACCCCCCTGCGTGCTGCAATGTGCCCTGTGCAGTACAGCAGGCCAGCTCGTGCCAGTGCCACCTGCACAGGCTGAGCACCACGGGGCTCAGGAGAGCCTGCACAACCAGCCCCAGGCATCAGAAAAATCCAGGGTCTGGCCAAAGAGACATCTTTAAGACTCCCCTCCTGAGCCCAGAAGGCATCTCCATATGGGACAATAAACCAAGGAGGTCAGATTTAGAACGTGATCTTATTCTATCAGGTTTATTCCTCTAGCACAGAGCTCGTACACAAGAGAAATACTTAAATTAACAAACACAAAACCCCAGGTTTGATTGCTGAAGGAAGGATTGCTGTTTAAGCTCAGACTTCTGGTTCTCTCTGAGTCCCTCCATGATACACAAGTTAGAGATGGTCAAAGCACTGAAAATGCTTTAAGCTGTTGAAAGTTGATGGAATTCTAGCACCCAAAAAAGTAACTTACTTTGGAAAACAAGCTTGGCATCATAAGACATATTTTTGAACCGTGCTGCCTTTCTTCATCTCCATAATAGCAAAAAGCCATCTGCTTCTCAAGGGCAAATTGTAGGGCTTACTTCTGTATAGCTGTGAAAACCCCGAGACATCCTCAGATAGAAAGTCCAATAGAAATGCTATCAATTTCAATAATTATTGTTATTGCAGATGCTTAACTATGAGAATAAAACACAGAGATTGAGGACTGACAAATCCTCAGTACTGGTTACAGCAAATTTTGCATTGCTGCACTATGTATTAAAGCCAGGGATAGATCATTACAATGGATTATAGTAAGAACCTCACATAGCATACGCTGCTCATTTACACTGCAGTGCTGGAGTGAAATAATGCAAATCAAGTTTACATAGCAAATGTTTTAAGCTCAACATTTTCAGTGTACTGAGACAACTTTTTGCTTAATTTTTTTGTTGGAGTGTTTAGTCCCATTTTCCTGCACATTTCCCTCACAGTTATAACAAATAATTAGAAGTACCATTAAAATTCCCAACTCAATTTTTTATGCATTTCCTAGCTTCAATGAATGTTTCTATTTGTTGTGTCACAGAAGGCAATAGTGGACTGTGACCCACCAGCCCTTGTGGCAATGAAAGTCCTTGTACACGGACACTGCATCTGCCAATGGCGCTGTCACTGCTGGGCTGTGACTGACACCCAGCACTACTGCACACTCAAGCACACTTCACTAAACGAGAAAAGGATTTCTGCAACTTACTTATAATTATTCCTCAAAAATATGATGCAACTGTCCCCAGAACTGCTTAACCCACCCACAGCCAAGGCAGGGAGGAGGGCCTGGGAAGTTCACACTGCTCTGAAAAACTCTCCACTGAGCTTCACACTTCACTGACATCAGCTTCTTCACCAAACAGGCCAGAGTTCTGTATTTTAAAGGCATTATGCTGTTCCTAATATATATATATAACTATGTATAAAATGTTCAAAGCAAACATGAAATTGGATAGAAGTCTAAGAGGTGCTAATATAAGTGGCACCACAGGCCATGCTTTCATTATTATCTCTGACTTGAGAGAAATTCAGTTATACCTAATCGCATGCTCATGAGGTAAGCATTTTTGTTGGACTAAATTACCGAAGGTTAGTGACTCTTTTCCCAGTTTCTCATCTTTGCACTGCAATTCATTTTATAGTGATTTTTTGTAAAAGCAAGGAAGAAGTCTGGCTCAATGCAAAGTATATATAATCTGATTTTTCTTCTCATGCAGAGAGTAACTTTGTATTTAGAATACAAAATCAGCACAAGATGTAGTTCAGAATTTCAAACACTAAACTTGCTGGGATGTCTGCCACAGATAAACTGTTACACATAGACAGTTTAAACCTTGCTGTCTTTGTTTAAACCTTTCTGTAGTGATCAAAGATACATCTAATTAGTCTTTTTTATACTGCAAGTTAAAAGTACATACAAAGATGTCTATTGAAGTTCAGCTGATATACAGAAACTTGTTAAGGCAGAGTAATGCATGCCTGAGCCCTTGTCTCCCATTGGCAGAGATATCAAGGCTCAGTAATGACCATTGACAGGATGATCCATAATTCTGAGCAGATGATAAAAAAAAGTTATCTTTAATATTATTTTTCCTTATGTCAAACAGTCTGTATTTTTCTGGTAACAAAAAAATTAACGTATCATTAATAAGTTATTTTACACTTTGATAAATGGCATAATAGGGCTGGAGAAGAAAGTTTTATGTTAGATCTAGGAATAAACTAAATGCTTTCAGAGTTGAATCACTGTTTTTCTTTACTCCCTTCGGAAAAGCAGCAGATACTATATTCTGCTGTGCATCATGGACTTGGGACTGAAAACAGCTGCAGTCTAATTACATGTAAAGTGTACCAAAACATTCCTTTTATCACAGACTGTAAATCTGTTAGCATCTGTCTCTCCTTTGTTTCTTCCACAAGATACAAGCTTGTTTCTACATTTTTCTCACCTGTAGCGGTAATTAAAATTCATTATAAATGAAAGGAGTGAACACTAAAACAAGTTCCTCTGTGTACAGTTCTAAACTCAAATTAGAAACAGCTGTTTGCTAATTCATGCAGTGATGTTTTGTCGTGCTCTGTGAATCAATAATAACTCACCCTATTCCTACCAAAATGTTAGGATTATATATAGATTTTGCTTAGCAATTTGCTCCTCAGAAATATTCAAATGCACATTCAGTCTTTTTTAAATAAGATGAGAAGATGATACCTACAAAATCATCAATGAAATAAAAGGAAGATCTTAATAGCTTGCTGCTTCTGCTTACCCTGCTACCTAGAGGGTCCTGTGTCATTCTTGCCTGCTTTGATGCCTACAGAGCATTTAGCAAAAGGGCACGTTGTAAGACAGATGTAAAAGAACAAAACTGTATATGGAGTCACACAAATGCATCACGGATGCAACAGTCACATTGAGAGAATATTACAGAATTAGGATTTCAGCTACGACATCTACAACTTTCAAACATTAGGAATGACAAAGCCCTCAGGAAAAAAATCCTAGTAGAATAATTATTACTTATAATAATTAGTTATAAAATTAGTTATAATAAATGGTAACACTTATGCTAATTGTTATGAATATTTCTACATATTATGTTAGCCAGAACACAAACTTCATATGACCCCATTGGCCTTACACAATTATATTCTGCACTTCTTGCTACTTGATGTCAACATTTATCATGATTACAACACTTGATTATGCAAAACAAAGAGACAACACACAGCAGTTCAGAGCTGTGCCTGCCTTCTTTTTTATCTCAGCCTAGGGATGCAAGCAGGGTGGCTGCAGTGATCTGAGCAGCCCTCACGGCAGCTTTGCAGAGCCTGCCCTCATCACAGCATGAGTGGGACCAGCCCTGGGCCCCACACCGCCCCTTTGCAGAGCCAAAGATCCAGCCCGGAGCAGTGGAAGAACACTGTTCTTCCACTGTGCAGGTCTCTGCAATACACGCATTACTTCATGCATTTTCTCATCTCTATATAGAGACGTTTCCCTTCCCTGTGTTCTGCTGCTGCCAGCAGGGAGGGTGTTCCCATAGAGCACACACCCGAGAGCAGGACTGAGCTGCTCGTGGAAATGTGGCCACGGGACAGCCTTTCTGGTGGGATGAAATGCATGAGATGAATTTCCTAGATTTATGATTTCCTCCCTCCCATTTGATCAGGCAGATCTCAAATACAGCAGGCACCTGTTCTCAGGCTGTTTTGCTGAGTACCCTCAGGCACATGCGGTCACACAGACTCAGCTCAAGCTCTTTCCCTCAGCTCATAACTGTAGCTACCAGAAACACAGACTAGCTGCTGTTGGGAGAAACTCAGTGAATGCAGAAGCTGAAAGTAAAGAGAGACAGACTTTTCTCCACAAATGGTCCAGATTGGTGTGATTTAGTTTAATGCTTTATTGTGCTCGTTCTCATGTTTTTGCATTGTACTTCCAAGTGAAGTCATCAATTACAATCCATTTGGCTCATTCATAAAATTCATTTAAGGGCCATATCCTGCACAGTGAGCAGTGAGTCTTGGAAGTCAGCACTGACAAGGACAAGCAGCACTTTCTTTCCCACAGGATACTCAGCTTGTGCAGAATCAAGTCAGAGCTCATTTTGATGGTATGGGCAGCAGTCTGGAGAAGCAAATGCCTTTAAAACTGGGGCAGTGGCAAACTAGGACAAAGACAGCTTTGCCAAGAGTTCTCTGATAATCTGCTGTCACTGCTAAGACAAATGGCTATCTGCTTCTATGCTGGTAGAGAATATTAGAGTGGCCTTTCCATTTCTGCAGAGCTGTTTCCACTCTTCTGTCATGTATCAGCTGTGAGCCAAAAGAACCACAAGGAGTGAGAAAATAGACCTGACACCAAAAATGCTCTGTGCCCTCTGGTTGGGGTCACCAGAAGTGACTGCACTGATAGGATGGCTTTCTATGATGTGACCTTCAACTGATATTATGTGGTGACCTGACCTGTAAGAAAATGGGTTTGCAGTCCCTGTCTCTAATAGATGATAAGTACATTCCAGAGAATAGAATTCTGCTTCTAAATGAGTATTTTCCGTCAGTGCTCTGTAGCAGAGAAGACAATTGCCATGTTCCAAACCTGAGAAAAACCTCATGTTTCAAACCTCTGCCCTGCACAGAACTTTACTACCAAGCTTTCCGGCTTGAGGAGCTTAAAGCTGGTCATATCATTAGAGCAAGTTGCAGGGGAAAATAAAAGGGCTTGTAAAGTTAAAAAGAAGGAGGCTGTTCCAGACTTTCATTTTGATCTAGGTGGGAAAACTGTGACACACTTACAATCTCAATGGGTTGATGTTCATGATGAATAGACTTAATGCTGAAAAACACATGTTGGCTGAAATTACTCAGCAATAAACAAACAGTAAAAACCAACAACATCCAGATTTTATACTGCCTTCAAAGAAGAAGGGAAGAAAAGTAAATTACATGAGACAAACAGTATCAAGTAACCTGTTTTATAGCTAAGCACACACATTATTGTTCTGACTTCCAAATGTGTTGTGTATTCACAGCAATCCCATTGAATTCAATAGGAACAGCAGTTACTCAACACGCCTCAAAATTCAAGTGACATAAATATGAGATATAGCTAGTTCTACTAGAGCTATTTTCAGAAAGGTGCGTGTATTCCCTGTCCCTTTAGTGAATTCAGAACTAAGATTCCCTGCAAACACCGTGAACGGAAATGAAGCTGCACTTCCAAACATCACAACTTCCACACGTCTGGTGAGTGTAGCCCCTCAAGGCCTCCATCTGCCTGGTTTTGGAGGAGCTTGTGTGCCCCAGTGACCCCAGTGGGTATCCCTGGAGCTGAAGAAGCTGCCAGCTCCATCTGACCTAAGACTGGAAATGGCGTTTGCTCCAGCTGAGCAAATCTCCCATTCCTTGGGGATGTGTGTGCTAGGGCAAGGTACAATTAGTTAAGACTTCGGGGTTTGTTAGTGAACAATTTTTAAGAAATTAATTCATTTAAAATTTAAAAAGAGCACCCACAAATGTAACAGCATGCTGGTGAATATGAAGCACATTCCTGATTATCATAAACATCGGTCATGAATCTGCACCATCTTTGTAACTGGCCTGAGGGGAACTGCATGAAACAGAGATGGGAAGGAAGTTCTCCACTTATCAATACCTGACAGAAATAACTGAAAGGTTTAAAAAGAAAATAACTATAGGGTTTTTACTATGCAAGATGAAAGTCAAACAGCATGGCTTGCCTAGGAGAGACATGTATTTTGCGCTGTATGGTAATGCTACTTCTTTTTTCCTAACAGTACTCACCATTTTAAACAAGAAGAGACTTTTAAAACGAGCAAGCAAACAGAAGCATTTGCCACCCGGTAAGATTGCTCTCGGTACACCAGTGTTTCCCTACAACAAACGTGCTGCATGAGAGTCCTTTCAAGTTTAACCGTCAGTGACCCGGCGTCTGTGATCTGAGGACTTGCACTGCACCACACAACAAAACCATCCGCCGAAAGCCACTCTCTTCTTCCAACACATCTTTGCCCTTTTGACTGAAGGGCCCGATGACAAATCGTGCGACTGCGCTCTCAGGCGTTCAAAAGAAAAGCTGTGGCAACAGCCAAGGTCTATTTTCCTCAGGCTCACAACTCCATTGGTGCAGCTCAAGGAGGGATCCCATGCCCAACATCCCCATTCAGGCTGCAGGGGATGAGCCCCATGGTGCCCACTGCAAGCACCTCAGTGTCACGGAGCACTGCATATCCCTCTCCTGTGGGTACCCAGCCCCGAGAGCAGCCCAGGCTGTGCCCCATCTCCTACACCACAAGTTTGTGAGAGACTTCTTGAGCATCTCTAAATTCTTTAGAGGCTTCTCAGGTTGTCAGTCAGCAGCGACCACGCTCCGGAGAAAGCCTCCCGTAGGGAGGATGCTCATCAGTGCAGGCAGGCAGGAGGGGGGAGCGCAGCTGGGGAGCCAGAGCAAATCCAAGCAGGAGATGACAGCCCCTCCACCCTGCTGCCCTCCTGCCAGGAGCCTGGCAGGAACCTCCCCTCCATCCGCACTGCGCTCCCGGCCCCAGCTGCAAGCACCACACTGCCCACGGACCGGAACAGGGGGCACTTTGCTCCAAGTCCCCTGCGGCACAGACACCTTCCTCCTGAATTGTTTTACAGTCTTAGGTGCTCATTTTCTCTATTCAGATGGCTCTGGTTTAACTAGCAATGGGGGTTTTCTTCTGACCACGTGTGGTTGGTTTTTCTGCCTCCCACAAAATGTGAATTGTACGATTTATTCTAGTTAGTAACTGTCTCTGTGCCTTGGCCACAGATACATGAGAGAGTGAATTTATAACAAGGAAAGGTGCAGGGCACTATTATTTGTTTAAATGGGATTAAAATTAGGGTTGGAGTGTACACTGAATCATCTCTATTTATCCCTGAAGAGAAGGAGGGACAGCAAATGTCTTGGCACTTGCAAACAAATATCTGTTTCCCCACCGACTTGCTAACAGCACTCCTTCCATTTGAGAGCAGTCTCACACAGACATTGGCACTGATATCAGAGAATTAAATGAAATAAAGGGAAAAGCTATAGTCAATAGCTTTCTCTCTGACTTTACCCACATGATGAGGACTGGTTATACTTACAGAAAAGTATCTGGGCATGTTAATAGACTAAATAACTCAGTAAAAGGAATGAGGAAGCCGTGGGGAGAGAGAAATTGAATTTATCTTACAAAAGTTCATCTTGACACTACAGGTACAGCAAGGCTTTTTACAGAAAGGTACAGTCTTTCTACAAAAGAGTCTACTAAATTAAACATGGGTGGAAGCTGATGGTGGATGTTTAGGGTAGGGGCACATTTTCTGCACAGGAAAAATGGTCAAAAAATCAAAATAGAAAAAGCAAAAGACTATATAAAAAATAAACAACAAAAATCTCTCTGGGAGATCAGGCATCAGAGGTTTAAAAGACACACTTGTACCTCCAAAACCAGATGTGTTCAAAAAACATCTCCAGTAAATTAATGGCTGAAACACACACGCCCCCCACTATGGAAATTAAAAACTATTGTTTTCATAAACAACACAAAGAGTTTTAAACCTCAGACCAGATTCATTTGCAAAAAGCTTACTGTCCTAAATATATCCAAATAATGAAAACCCCTCACCACCTCCCTGGAATCTGTTTGGTTTTGCCCTTCCCAGACCCACAGCCAAAGCTCCCTGCCCAGACAGGAGCACAGACCGGGCAACTCCAGTGTCTCCCACAGGAGAGCGAGAGAACAAGATTCCCCAGATAAAGTTCACATATTTACGTGTTTTGTCAACACTTTTCTAATATTTATTTTAGTTCTGGACAATAAGGCAAAAATTTTCAGGACAGAGGAGTTTTCTGACCAAAAATAAAATGCACTGCTGTCTAAAATAAGGTGTTTAGCCCATCTCACCCTTTCCAAAACAAACAAAATTGGACAAATGAATGAAAACTCAGTAACTGCTTCCTCACACCTTCAGCCAGAATTAGTTGTCAAGCTGAATCCATCTGATAGCACATGAAAGTATGAATACCAGGAGTTATGAGTACCAGCCCCGAGTCTCCATCTGTCCCATACTATCTATCAGTATTTAAAGGCTGGGGCCCTGGATTTCTGGGAGCTGATTTTAAAGACTCATAAGACCATTTTTGTTTGGTTGGTTTTGGGTAACAATTTCCCCATTATTTATGATTATCATCCCTTGCATCTTTGGATTTAGTATAAACATAGCCATAGTCCAGGACCTCCTGGCTACCTGACATCAGGAAGGCTGCAGCATCATGTCTACCCTGAAGTCACTGTACACAGGCTTAAGAGGGACTCCATTTTAATTCAGTTCTTTGGCTGGAATTGAGATACTGGATTTGATCTGATTTTTTTCTTACTGTGTTGCTTTGTATCAAAACACCCATTTTCCAGTGGGTGGTGCCTAACAAAACAGAAGCAGAGGTGTGAGCACAAAGGAAACAGCCATTATAAATGCACAGAAACATACCATGTCAACACATAGCAGCTGCCTAATATGTACAAAAGCTTTAAAAAAGGACAACTGAGTCATTATTTTAGAGTTTCACTATATTTTCCATTTTAAAACATGTTACTATCTATCTAGTGTCATTAGAGAAGGTTCCATTGCAAACACTGGAAATCAGACACCTCCTAACCATCCTACATAAATTCCTAAGAATTTTTGTGCAGAGTGCTATCAGGTAACAATATTTACCATGTACAGTAATTATGAAAAACTCTGAGATTGTGTAATTATATATTTTAATTACATGATCTGATTAGGTTTTTTAATCACTTCATAAAAAGAAAGGAAATTCACTGAGGTTGTCAGAAAGTTAATAAAAAATAAGATAATTCACTGCAAAGGCTCACCATGGTGCCTTTCTAACTACTTCCTTGCTACACCCCACTGTGCCTAGGTATTGGAGGTCAACTATAAGTATTAATTTCCTTACTTTTATTAACTTTGGTGACAACATTTGTGCTCTTTTGGCATGGGGTTTTTTTTTGTTTCATAAGGAAACACTTTCCATTTAGCTGGATGATATTTTAAGACATATCTACTCCTCAAAACCAGGAAGCTGGGTGACCTGAAACCCATCAGGAGACTCAGCCGTGTCCTGCTCTGTCCTCGGCCCCCTTGGAGGGACACCTGGGGAAGCCACTGCGTGGTGGCCACTGTCACTGAGCCGTGTGAGCCTGCAAAACCCACCCGGTTCAGCAGTGTCAGAGTCCATCAGCAAAGCTCCCTGGTCACATCAGGGCCACCGAGGCACACGGCAGCTACACAGAGGACTCAGCAGCAGTGAGAGGTGCAACTGTGGCAGGAGGCAGAGACCAGGCCAGCCAGGGACCTGCCCTGGGCAGCAGGAGCCACCCAGGAATGCAGCTATGACACACAAGCTGAACCATCAGAACCATCCTGCTGGCTGCTCGCAGTGCAAAGCAGGGCTGAGGGGTGCAAGAGGTGAGTCACCTTCTCCCGCTCCTGAGACAGGACAGAGCACATCTGGTTCACCTCTGGAAAATATTTTTTCTAAAATTTGGATGCAGTTCTGCTCTAAGGAAACATTTTGTTTATATCCAGACTGGGAGTCTATAATGTAATACTTGGCTATTAGATTCAGCAGCTCTGTTTTACTCATTTTTGGTTTGTCCTCTCCTCCCGCCAGCCCTTCTTTATTCTTCTCCTTTCTCTTTTTACCTTTCCACCCGCTCTCCTGTGATTCTCTGGGGAGAACAAATCACTTTGGGAGGTTTAATGGACTGACAAGAGCAGAAATTTAATCGGGGTGTGCAAGCACGGGCCAGGCACATCAGAAGCAGGCGCAGTGCAATCCATTTGGGCTGCCCCACCTGTGACCCCGGCCGGGCCAGGCACCCCCTCTCCACAGGGGCCATCCAGGGAGAGAGAGGCCCTTCCTGCTCACATGGGACCTTGGTGGTGCCTGCTTCAGGAGGAGGGCTGCCAGATGCTGACAAGCCAAAAGCAGTTATTTCAGGAGACTTTTTTTAATATAGAAACAGCTGACACAAAATGCATCTCACTGGGGAGGGAAACCATGCTCCCAGAAGTAAAAGACCACTAAAAAGCCTCTTTTTTCCAAGAGAAATCTAAAACAGTTTTGGGCCAGATAGCATTTAGGTTTTACATTTCCATTTTAGGAGACTTGCAGAGTGCCCTTCTAGTCCTGCCCCATCCATGGAGAATATTAAGGGGGCAGATGTGGGTGGATTAAGAGCTGGTACAAAGCATTTCAGAAAGTAAGAACAACCTCAAAGAAAATCTGTCTCAGCAGAGCAGCCACTGGTGGGGGAGCATCCCCCTTTGCTGTGAAAGATCTCCCCACACCATGTGCACAGCCCTGGGCTGACAGGGGCACACACTCAGCTGCTAAGAAAGACTGTGAAAAGGGGAAGGCACGACATTATTTAAACAAGTTTTTATACAGAAAATGGAAAACGTTGTGTGCAACAAAAGAACTCCTTTTCCTTTTTACACCGTTTGCTGTTACAGATTGCATTTGCAAAGTATAGCTTTCAATATAACATAGCCAAAAGCAAGCTAACAGCATAATTTTCTTCCCAGGTACTTTATTTTTGAATTCTTCTACAGACAATAAAATGGAGATTTGGAAAAAATAAGAAAACAAAGAAGCCCCTTCTTCCCACATGCATGTAAACCCAGGTAAACTTACTAGAGACCATCTTTGGAACAACCAGTGTGATTTACTCTTGCCTGTGCTGGCTACTGCTAGCCTAATTAGCCTAAAACCTAATGGCACACAGTGAGTGCTACCTGACACTGCACACTCACTACTACAAAGACTTTGCTCAGTTGAAAAGCATGCATAGTATTTTTCTATCACCACTGCCTGTTTTCACTTTTTCACTTTTAGACACCTTGTCTACATGACAAAGCTACACTGTATCCGTGACATTTATTTAAAGCTTGCTGTTCTGCGCAACTGAGTGGCATAACAAGGACCAGGAAACCAGAGCTTTAAAATACATTTCCTGACTGATAGTGCAGATTAAGAGAGCTACAAAAGACAAATATTAAGGACAAATATCAGTCATATCCAAAAACTAGAGATATTTTCTAGCAGGATCATAACCAACCAATACCCTGAGATATCCAAACGGAAGAATCTCTATCCTTGCACCGATCCTTGTCATTTTAAACTGAACTGTGCTCCTTAATGATAATCTCAAAATAATCCGAATAGTTTCCAGCACCCTCTTCCACCACAAGTTATATTCTAACAAAAATCAGTAATTTCAAAAGTTACCACGTATTGCTGTCTTTTTTCCTTCCCTTCCACTTACATGTTTCATCTTGTTTCTCTCTGCCATTTCTCCATCTCGTCCCAAAGCCAGATTATTACGCTGCAAATGTGGGGCAGGTCCAGATACCCAAGGGGAGATCCAAGATCTTTTCTCCTGAGGAAACTTCATAGTGAACTCAATGACTATCTGTGATGTTTGCTGGTGCTAGGGAATAATATTTCCCTTGGGCACTTTCTGGATAGAGTCTACCACCTGGGTTAAGTCATTATTACAATCAAGCAGAAAAAAAAGGGAGGGAGAGTAGAGATGAAAAAACACTACAGCAAGCATCATTACAGCTCATCAAAAGTGCATTAGAGAACACCTGATAATATACTCTGAACATTAATGATCCTTACAATATACCATATTAATGCAGATGTTATCTGAATTCTCAGAAACAAATTTTTCCATTCACACACTTCCTTAAAATTGGTGTTGGAAAAAAACATCTCTAGAATCTATTAGCTGCCAGCATTTTTTTCTGTCTCCACAAACAAACAAATGAAGTAACACCTCTGTACCTGTATGTGCTGCGGATCACAAAGCTCCAATGAGTACCCTGGCATTGGGATGCTTATTGGCATTCACGGGCAACTCTTACAGTTACAATGGACAATGGTCAGCAAATATTAATAAAACGGTTGTGAATGTGTTGCCTTAAATTGAATTATTATCACTACTAAGATCCATTTAACTGGCTGCCTGAAACTCTCCAATGCTGGGCAGCAATTTCCCTTGCAATTTTTCCACCTTCAGGTTAGGAGGGGGACACATGAATGCCACAGAATTGATAGTGCAGCTCTGCTATAAGGTGCTAAGTGGCAGGTTAGAGCAAGAACAGCTTAGTTGTCTGAAGAGCCTAATACTTCAACCAATAACTTAAATGGAGGTCAAAAAAATAATTCTAGGCACTGCTTAAGTCCTATATTCCTCCTTTACGGAGACTGCAAATCATGTCGAGTTCTGCATAAATAGGTTTTGTGGGGGTATTAGAGGGTGAATTACTGTCATCCAGGTGCCAATGCTTAGTAAAGCAAGGATGATCAAACCCATTTTGCCAAAATCCAATGTGAACTGCTGCTCTCAAAGAAAGGTCACCCAACCAAGAACACTTCATAACAAAAGTGATTAAATAAAACAGAACAAAAAAATCCACAACACACATGCATTTTTACAAACGAGTGGTTTGGAGATACAACAGTCACACCTAAAGACCATTCCCTTATTGTTATTTGAAAGCTGAAGAGAAATCTCTCTCCTAAACAAGAAGCTGGTAAAGGTTTGCAGCATCTCAGAATTACTTCTAGAAATAAGGGAAGCAGGAATTATTTTTAGTGCAGCTGAGAGGCCAGGCATATTTCAGGCAATCTCCCAGAGCCTGCTTCTATACCATGTGGGACATAAACCCACAAACTATGAAAGAACCCAAATCAGTATTGTTTTCTCAAGTGACATCCATTATCCCTCATCTGAGAAAATTAACACGTGTATGCAGAAGCTCAGTAAAGTAAGCTCAGAGCTAAAAGTCTAAGATTAACTCTTTATGCCTCACTTTAAATGTCATCTTTTAAGTCAGCGAAATGCTAATATATTCTAATTTATATTCAGTGCTTCTGCCATTTAAAGCAAGCAGGGGCATCAAAATACAGTTAGGCTCAAGCACAGTTTCAAATGCTACAGTACACAGGGTAATCAAGAATTTCCAAATTCCAAAGAGCTACAGTGATACAAAAATGGAGATACAGAAGGGCAATTAGACCAACACATGCTGGTTTGGGTAGCATTAGGAAGAGTGTCACAAAATGAATAAAACCCACCTTTTGTGCAAAGTCTCTTATTTTCTGACATCTGAGGTAAGCACTGTATCTAGTAGTAAAATGCTATGAATGTTAAATGTAGGCAACCTTTGTGCTCTACCAGTTTATTTCTAGATCAAATGATAATATTTGAAGATTTCTATTGCAAGCCAGCGCTCAGTATTTTTCTTCATCTTCCTGATCTGCCCAAAAGATTATATTCAATGAATCAGATATATCTTTGTCTTCTTTTCACTCAGATTAATAAATTAGGCAGCCCATAAATCTGAATGGTACTTATTCTGAAGAGTGAAACACAAAGAATGATTGATAAGGCTGAATTTCCCACCTAAGTACATAGAAACCTCCAGGCAAGTATTAATTCTGTACTGAGTTTTTCTACAACACACACTTACTCTTGAACCACGACATGCTAACACACATCACCAGGTATCCAGCACAAAAGCAAGGAAAGCTTTTCTTGACCCACCAGGTGCATTGTTCTTGTTTCCAAATAGTGCTCTGGGATGGCTAAACGAAGAAAGCAGTGAAGAGCAAGCCACAGTTTGTGACATTAATATTTGAACAGCCAGGCAACTTTTGCAGTCCCTGTGTTATTCCTTCCAGCAACACAGAAACAGATCTTGCATCTGGTGGCACGTCCTTCTCGGGGACATTTTGCTACCCAGCAAGAGTGCAGGAAACGATGTGTGCAGAACAGTGAATTTTGAAGCAGGGATAATAAAAATAATCTGATCGTTACCCCTGTGCTTCAAAAATTGGACCCCCTGGCAAGTAGCCAAAATAAAACATCAAAGAGGGCCTCCGCAAGCCAGGCTCAGGATCAACATTCGTGTGAGCCCATCACCTACTTACCCTGACAGCAGGCAAGAAAAGTTGGAGACATCTGCTTGGGGGCCAGGGGTCAGGCGGGCCGGGCCGTGCTGCACAGCCAGGGTGGAAATGTGAGCGTGCAGGGGTGTGCCTGGCCAGGCTGTGCTCTGGGGCTGCAGGGGCTGCGGAGAGAAGGGCTCAGGGGCTGCCCTGTGCTGGATGCAGCTGGCCCCACCACAGAGCCACCGCTGACTGGCCGTCACCCCCCACTGCCCAGCATTCCTGGGCCATGCAGGAAAATTGAGTTAGTGTGCCCCAAATCGAGGCTGTTCTGCCCATAACAGTAATTGCTGAGCCATCTCCCTGTCTTTATCTCAACTCAGCTTTTTCATCTTACTTTCTCTGCCAGTCCTCTTGAGGCCGGGGAGGGACAGAGCAGCTGGGTGGGCATGTGGCAGCCAGCCAGCATTAGCCCTCTGCAGGGCAGGGGACTGCAAAAGCCTCTCTAAACTAAGGAAGACCAAACAATACCTAAATCTGTACCTATAGGGCCTGAATTTTATTGCTTGTGTTTGACTCTGTATTCCACTAAAAACATTTCTCCTGATAATGTGTAATGCAAAGAACTTGCAAACCATATACTACTGACGTCCTGAGCTTGATGCTGCCTGCATGCAAGTTAGATATGGAGGTGATTTTGGCTGTGTTGGGGTTGATTGGTGCTAAGGGTGATCGAGGTGGGCCAGCTTTTTCGTGCAAGAAGGAAGCAGCAAGTTGTTCAACCAATGGCTTAGAAAGAAAAACAACATATCGGCAAATGTTCCATGTCAAGCACTTCCCAGACTAGTTCAAAGACAGGTTTATGTGTGTGCTGAAGCACAGGGGTCCAAAAAGTACAAAAGCTTCTAAAGCTCCAAGTTTTAGAAATCAAAAATCCATCAAAGAGAAACCTCCATAATATTTTCCTATAAAATGATTTTTAAAATAATTTTGATCTCTTGTGAAAATTCCGTAAGAGTTGATTACTGAAAATGGAAACATGAACATAAATACCCTTCAGGCATCTCAGAAGTACCTCTGCAAATCACACAGCAGTGCTAGGCACATGTCACTGCTGTTAATCACATCCTCTCCCACACAACCAGATGAGCTTCCTGAAGTTACAGTGGATCAAGAAACTACCGAAGCTGTGCCAGGAGGAACAACAGCAGAATATATATTCAAGAGATTAGATGTCGCTGTCAGCAGGCCCTTCACACACACACAAGGCTTCATTATGTCCCTTTCTAAGATATCACAGTGCACTCTTCTACAAATCTCAGCCTAAAATCCTGTTGCAAGGTCTCCATGAAGCTGCTGAAGCTGGTTAAAGACAATCCATGGTTTCTCATGCATCTCTATTATTGCTCCATAGCAGCACTTTGTGCTTCCTTTTTCACAAAGGGATAAAGCAGTCTCCACAAAATAAAGGACCAGTTCCACTTTTGAAGCTACAGCATTTTACTGGATGGTGTGTTTAACCTGCTTAGTGTGACCAATGAACATATGAGTGAGCTGGGCTTTTTCTTTGCCCACAGAGAGAAAAGATGGACATTTTGACATGAAGCATTTGCCAGACACTTGGCAAAACAGCCTTCAAAATGATACTTGGAACTGTTTTTCCAGGTTTCAGCAAGAGAGGGGAGGGGACAGGATCATTGACTCTGTCATCTGACCAAGGCAACTTCTGTTAGAAGCTGGTCTTGTTTTAATTAAAAGCACACTTGCTTTTAACTCTGAACCTAAGATACTTAGTTTGCAGAGACCCACGTTCATTGTCCTACAAGGATGTGACAGAGTCCTGTAGCTGTCTGGCATGATCAAAAGGAAACATGGCAATAATATGTCAAGTCACAAATTATTACAGCCTCTGCCCAACGTGCAGGAGATCCTACATTTCACCCATCCATATGGTTCGGCTGGGGAGCATTTTTACCAACATATGGCCCCTTGAAAGTGAAGGTTTTCTTTTGAGTTTTTAATCACAATTGCTTGTTATTCTTAATTACTTGTTACTTCCACTACAATATAAAGCTTAACCCGAGTTCTGCTGGGAGAATGCAAGTCATGAAGGTGGTTTCCTTTTTGATAATAGGGAAAACTTTTTTAGTAGGGAGGAGGGACCAAAGCTACCTTACAATTCAAACAAGCAGAATTAGCTCTTGGTAGCAACACAAATCATAGTGTCCCTTCTTGATACTGGTATCTATCTCTGTCAAATCCTTTACAACTAAACATCATGAAAATAAACTATAGAGAAGGGGCAGGACAGCACAGTGCAGCTATCTGATAAAGAACAACTAAGAAACTATCCTTTTCCTTCTTAAAACGAGGTTTTCGGAAAGGTATATTGAGTCTTATAGGCAGAAACAGGTGCTAAATGGCCCACAATCAGGAAATTTTACTTCTTTTATGAATAGAAACCAAACATTTTCAAACATAATAATTTCAGCAGATGCAGGAAAAAAGGCCAATTTAAATGTTCTTAACGGTTGTTCTGTTAAGTCAGATATTTTGTTTATTATAATGCTGCATCTACAAGTTCATGGAAGCCATAACCCCAAAGGAAGCCATCCAGTTCACATTAGCTATATCCTCCCCATCTCCTCCATGGAGTTTTTTGCTATGAAACAGCAACATCAGGAGACAGCTCTGTATTTCCTCACAGTTGCACCCCACTAACACAAGGATTTACTGCCACACTGAGGGAGCCATATAGAGTCATATGCTCTTCTTTCCCGTCCCCTTTTCCTATTAAAGCTGAGACATTTAATGGGCAGCTCCCCTTAAGACACCCATGGATCTACAAACATCTGGCAACTCAAGAGCCAGCAGCTCTTGCTATGTTCTTTAACTTGTCAGGTTTAACTTGTGATTCAGTTTGGATCCTGTTAGTGTTTTCCAGCCGTAAGAGCTACAGCACTGGCCCAGTAACATTTTCATCTGTTCAGACAAGCTGTGTGCAGTTGTAAACAGAGCAAAACTCTGCTCAAGAGCACTTCTAGGCACTAGAAAGCACAAGTCAAAAGAGGCAGCTCCAAAGTCTCTGTTCATGAGAACATACTCTGTCTCTCCATAGGGAATATTTATTATGATGGGCCATAATCCACATAACATCTTCTGACAAAGCCTATCAGTCTTTAACAACTTTGATTCCAGAAGTTCAATGGCAACAGGGAGGAAAATTCATAGAGAGAAAGAGACTTCCACAAGAATTCCCCTTTATGAACCTGCTCACCCTGTGTTAGCAGACAGGATCACTGCTTATTTGTACCTATCAGCTTTGATGATAATTGCAACCCACTTGACACTTCTGTTGAAAGGCAGTATTACCAACAAGAAATCTGATAAATATTCAACAACATCTAAATTAAATAATTCTATTCATCTTGAGGTCACCATCTCTAAAACTGTTTCAAAATATTTGCGTCTTAAAGGGATAGGGAGGGGGATGAGGGAACCCTGCTTCTTAGACCAAAATGACTGAATCACTGCATTAATGAACACAACTTTTTTATTTTTCAAGTTCAGTGAAAGAATGCCATCTATGCAAAATTTTGATCCCACATTACAAAATAATTACATGATAATTACATGAGCATTAAGATGTCTACCCCCCGAGTAAAGCCACTGCACCCAACCGCTAACTAAGGCAGGCCTGGAATGTTTCAGCTTATTAAGGAGAAATCCAGCATTGAGCAAAACCTTCAGCTGAAGCAGATTTCCACTCTTTTACTCCTCTGATTTCTAATTAATAATTAAAACCTGTTCCTTTCTTTGGAAACCCAATTAGACTTGCGCATCAGCCTGAAAACAAACTTTTTTTTAGTAGCTAAGCTACTTCTCATGGTTTAATGGGGTGGCAGGAGTGTTTTCTACATAGCTCCACTGACACAATTCATTTATTTCTTTCCATTCTACAATGGATATTGTAATCCATCCCCAACAATATAAACATTACATTTGCACAGCTAATTAGGATGTTGGCAGTATGAATTAGTGACCCTCTGATTTCTTCCAGTCAGGGCCGCCCCTGCTGCCTGCACTACTTAGGATTCACAATTAGGCAATTATATTTTCAGCATCTTTTTTTCCTCTCTAATGCTACCTCCTTCCTCATATTCAATATGACCATATGCACCAAATGAAAAGTTGTGTTGTTTATTTTGGGGTGGGGAGCAGGGGAAGGAAGGGAGGGAGGGAGAGACACAAAGTGTCATGTTCAATCCTTTGCTCTTTCAACCTCTGCTAACCTGACATCAGAGAATGACAGGGTCTGTAAAACTGCAAATTATCTCCATAAATGTTTTAAAGAAATGATTATGCAGAGCGGGTAGGAGATATATTCTGACTGGGAATGAAGCAAAAGGAAAGAGGGACAAAATAAATAAATCCTGATCTCTGGGTGCAGTGGGCTGGTACTGAACCTCGGTGCAGGGCTGTGGTCACCGAGCTGTCTCCAGCCACAGGATGATGACAAATTGGAGAGAATTTAGAAGAAGGCAACAGAAGTGATTAATGAGCTGGATGGCCTGATTTATGAGGAAAGGTTAAAAGGTCTGATTATATGTATCTTTGTTAAAGAACAGCTAAGGAAGGTGCAGGAACTGCTTCCAATGGGTTCATGCATGGTAAACACCATCACTGCATTCCACTGAGCATTTGGGCAGGGCAAGAGGAGAGAAGAAAGCACAGTTTTATGCTAGACACTGCGAAAATATCCACAATAAATGTTAGAAAAGAGCTGTTTCCAAGAGGAAGGACTAGAAACCTCACCATTTGAGAGCTGTAATGGACAAAGCACTAAGAAAATACACTGCAGGGGATAATGTCTGTTTTAATGTTGATGCTTGTTTAACTCACTGACTAATGTACACTGTGGAGACATAGCATCTTTATTAAAGCACAGACTTTATCTCTGAGTCCTCTGCTGTGAAAAGTTCTCCATTAAAGTCACTTATTACTAGGGGCACTGGAAACATTTTGGGCCAAGTATGTGCCACTCCATATCAGCTCCCAATCCACAGCTGAGGAATCCAGAGGCTCCAAGAGTACCAGTGAGGGCAAATTAAATCTTTCAGTTCTCAAATATTAACCCAGCATTTTCTATGTTCTGTAATCCAAACAAACAAAACCTACCATCCCCCAACCTAGACACTTTGCAGAATAAAACTGTCCTCTATTTTCTTCTTTAAATATGAAATCATTTTATGTCCTAGAAAATCAAGTGTTTAAGAGCAAATTAACCTTGGCATTTGTGTGACTGAAGAACAAAAATAAATCAAGATTACTAAACTGTTTGGAGTAATGAACCCAATACTCTTACTTATACCCAAGTTATTAAATTAGAAATACTGCCATTGAATTAAGCCAATTGGAAATATACTGAAGTAGAAACTGGTATAAATTAGCAGAAGACCAAGCCAAACATAACCAGAGTGACACATTTCCAGGCCATATGCAGAGCTCAAACCAGAAAAAATAATTTACAGTCAGCTCATGGAGACAGGAAGCAATGATGGCAGGCACAGAGGCTCCATGGCTGCTGCTCCACGAGCAAGCAAAGCTGGAAAATCCACGTGCTGCTGGCCCTCCCCACAAATTGCAGAAACCAGCCCAGACTGTAGCACTATTGGCAAATCCTTGTTTGAAGAGTAATTCCACCTCCAGTTGCGCACTGCCACTATTCACAAATATAGCTATAGATATTGCCTGTAGAGACGTGAAACATTTCAACTTCTACAGCGGCCTGTCCATCATCTTTCCCTTGCACAAGGCTACACACAGCCTCAAGCCAGCACAGCTGGACCTCCAGGTGCCAGATTAGGAGAAACCGAAAAGGTCTTTTTCCAAGAAAAATATGACACTCCTTCCCCCACTCCCTGCTCACGTGCATGGGTGAGAACTAAGCAGGCTTGAGGGGCTTTAGTTATTCCCTGCTACAAAACCATTAAGCTCTACTGTACAGATCTGAGTCTGCCAAATTCTGTCACTTCAAGCTTTGGATGTAAATTATAAAAAGAGACTAGGGGAAAAAAAACAGTAGAAAACAGATGCTCTGGATTACAGTGCTGGGTTGGGTTTTTTTTCCAAAACTACCATTTCCTTGACAGTTTCATTTATTTATTTGGTAAGCAGAGGAACATGACACATTCACTGCCATAAAAGGGAAGACGATGGCTTTCCCAACCTTTGACATTTAAATCTATTTCCTTCCTCAGTGATGAGACAAAACTCCTTCCCTTTAACAAACCAGACTCCCTGCATGACAAGGAGCAGTACACGGTAGTCAATACGCATCAGCAGCACTGTCTGGAGTCTCCGTGTTCTGTTAACATTCCCAGCTGCATTAGAAAGGTAAGAAACTCCAAAGCTTTGTGCCTCAGTTTCCCCATCCGTGAACTAAGAAACATAATACTGAACTGCTTCACCAAGTTTGTTTAAAATGTTCCTGTGAAATGAACCAGCCTCAACAAGTAACTCAAATTGAGCTTTCAATTGATACCCCTAATGCTCAACTGAACTTTGAGTTCAGCTTCTCAATTGACATCACTAAAAACATCGACACAAAAGCTTCACACATCCATGAAACTGAGCCCTCTTGTGTAGTTTACAGCACATTGAATCACTATACATCTGCACAAGTTTTGTGGCTCCTAGGACAGTCTGTGGAAAGCACCCGAAAGCAGAAAACCCTGGTAAAAATCTGAAACTAAAACCTCAGCCCTACTGCAACTACCAACTCACAAAATCTACGCATTACGGCATCACTGATTTGTCTTGAACTGACCAAAGTTTGTAGTTCAAAAGAGAAGGTGAAGAGTACTGAGAGTCTCTCATTTAACTTTTGAACATCATTTGAATTTGAGATGTTATTTTCAGCTTTAACAAGTCACTGAGTCTGTCACTAGTTCATTGCAGCAGAAACTCAGTGATGCATTAACATTTTTCATTACTAAATTCAGAACTGTTTCTCTTTTTATCAAGCCTGCAGCCATGCTGCCTTGTTCATTCAGCTTGCCAGAACAGGCCAGGCTGGTCACAAAAATCTTAGCCCCAAAAAGAGTTAAAAAGATCTTTAAATTAGCCTTTGGTTCTTACTTTATGTGCTTATTTCCAGAGCATTTCCAAATTGTATTAGTTTAACAGACTAGTGTACCTAAATCTTTTTAGCCACATGTATCACTCACCAGCATGATTTTATTACAATGGATATGTTATTAAAGCTTAACCTTGCACTCAGTCACTAATCAAAAACAATTCAAGAATGTAAATCAAATGTTCCAACTTAACTAAAATCTCCTCCCTTTAAGCAACAAATAAAGCCTGGCTGGCTTGCAGGGAAACTTCCATGTATCAGCATACCCACAGCTCACTCAAATCAGGCACGTTTCTCAAGTCTAAATTTAGCTGCTTGCATTTCTTCAGAACTTTAATTCCTAATATTGTGTTGAACCTACAGAGACTGTTGAAGTGCCAGATCTTAAGGCTGAAGTCATATTGAGCTTCCTTTATGGCAAATGTAAGAAGGGAAGTTGCTGCAACACACAGGCAAGCAGTTGGGAACAAACACACCAGCAAAAGGATCGGGCATGCAGAAACCGAGATTCATCTTCCAGTCACGCTGGCAATGCTGAGTCTCACCGACGTGCCAGTGAGGATACGTTAAGCTACTTAACCAGTGGAACAGAACATGACTGTACATACATATAGGAAGGTTGATTTCATGGAGACACCTCTTAGGTTTTCAAATCCCTCCTTCACTGGACGCGGGCTCATTTTTGGACAGGATGCGACCATGCCTTCCCTGGGAAAACAGGAGCTGCTAAAACTGTGCCGCGCCAGCGAGATGCCCCTGCAGTGGGACACCCACGCCCTCTCCGTGCTGGGCCACACTGCCGAGTTAGAGCAGGCGGGTTTCACCCATGGATAACCCATCCTCATCGCCCTGGAACGGCAAGCGCGGCACAGGCGCTGCCGCTTTTCACCACTTCTTGTGACAGAAGACGGAGCAACTTCTGTTTTGCAAGAGCAAGTTTAAAATTTATATTATAACACTGAATCCACCAAAGCTGCCAAGAGACATTGAACTCATGGGATCTGTGAAAGTTTTTCACACCTGTGTTTTTCTCCTGTGCCTAATATTATGGGAGGCATTTTGGAGGATTTTACAATGCAAGTTTCAATGAGACACTTACAGTCTCCCTCAGGCAAATTGTCACAGCTGCAGAGGTCTGCTACCCAGCTGCCAATCAAGGCAGGCAGGGAGTATGTGCAGTGAAATCACAAAAAAGGCAGGCTTCATTAGACTGCTGAAACCTAACTAGAGGCTATCTAGGCGTGCTTGAGCCCTTAAAACAGGGTTGCTTTAGAAAGAGGGATTTTTTTTTCCTTTCCACGTGAAGAAAGGGCCCTAGTACTCATTGAGGGATGTATTGGTGCCAACTTTCCCCTTTGCAGTTTCAATGTTTGTTTTTTCTGTCTAAAAAAAGAAATTACATCGCTCTATAAGCTTCTATTATTAGATTAGCTGATATAGCTGGAAAAAGTGGACAAGATTACAGGTTCCACATCCCTTTGCCAGGTCTCAGAAGTGTGTCTACTTTTTCCAACTCTAGAAGCTGCTCCAGTGAAATATTATTCCTTTCTACAACCTTTCCTTCCCTTATTTCTTTAAAGCACCACAGCTACAAAACCACTGGTACTAAAGACCAACTGTACTGAAAGAGAATTTCTCCTCCTTCATGCCTAACAGAAATATTCTGAGGGAACCAAATGCATTTAATAAAAATATATTTAAAAAAAAAAAAAGAAAAAAACCACTACACACCAACAG
>WBMY01001042.1:75718-86296 GCA_013397315.1 Donacobius atricapilla | reverse complement strand
ATTACATCGCTCTATAAGCTTCTATTATTAGATTAGCTGATATAGCTGGAAAAAGTGGACAAGATTACAGGTTCCACATCCCTTTGCCAGGTCTCAGAAGTGTGTCTACTTTTTCCAACTCTAGAAGCTGCTCCAGTGAAATATTATTCCTTTCTACAACCTTTCCTTCCCTTATTTCTTTAAAGCACCACAGCTACAAAACCACTGGTACTAAAGACCAACTGTACTGAAAGAGAATTTCTCCTCCTTCATGCCTAACAGAAATATTCTGAGGGAACCAAATGCATTTAATAAAAATATATTTAAAAAAAAAAAAAGAAAAAGAGCTCTACAGACACAGATAAACACACAGAAGTTCAACTCAAATAATGTTCAAGTGGGCAATTTAAAAGCACATAACAAAGTTAATTATAGATATTCACTACATCTGGTCTTGGCCCCTATTCAGCAAACTATTTAAGTGTGTGCTCAGGTTTAAGCAAGTGTAGGCTGAAAAGCCTACGTGTCCTATCACGTGCTCCAGTTGGGCATCTGCTGAACTACTTTGCTGATCCAGGACCATAATATATAATAAGAATCGCCCTGCAAGTTATCTAATAAACAGCTGTTATTTTAAGAACTACGCAAACATAACACACATTTTATGTCCCTAAAAGAGCAGATGTCATGAAGGTATAAATCCACATCTAAAATGGTTTCAGACATGAAGCTACTTATGCATATATATTTTGTGAATGAAAAGAAAAAGGCAAGCTTTAAACGAAAACATAATCAGACTCAAGCTGCCTCTGTCCATTACCACACTTCGTCTTTGTTATCCTCACTGCTTCTTTGTTATTGACTATTTGTTATATTTTGCCTCCAATTAATTCTATGAGGAAAATGTTGGGATTTTATTTTCCATTTGTGTCCATTTAGGTCTTTTTCTGAACACAAAAACCAGCGACATGATGTTCAAAGACTAATGTTTAAGTGGCTTAGCAGCAGACCTGTAGTTTTCCAAATTTTCAGACAGTAACAAATCCTACTAAAATAAAAGGCTCTGGGGAAAGCTGAGCTCCCCCCTCCGTGGCGCGGGTGCCTCAAGACCTGAAGTTAGAAAATTCTGGGCTCCCTATTTACAATTACAGCTGCATTTCCCGAGCGGATTGTGCTGTGACGGCTGAACCCTGCAAATGTCACTGGGCCGGCTCGGGCAGGGTGCAGCAGCCGCGGCGGAGCCATTGTTGTGGGGCCCGGAGGGAGGAGGTGCTGCCGAGGCAGATGGGGAGCGCGGAAACGCGGCGCTCCCCGGGGGCAGCGCGGCCCGGGGCCCCGCCAGCACCACCTGCCTGCCTGCCTGAGGCTGCCGCACCAGGGGCTGCCCGCCGCGGGGCCAGGGCCACGGGGCCGCCGTGCTGCCCTCGGCCTGTGCCGCCCTCCGAAGCACGGCACGGCGGCCCTGTGTGCCACCCTCCGAAGCATGGCACAGGGCCTGTGTGCCACCCTCCAAAGCACGGCACGGGGGGCCCTGTGTGCCACTCTCCGCAGCATGGCACAGGGCCTGTGTGCCACCCTCCAAAGCACGGCACGGGGGGCCCTGTGTGCCACTCTCCGCAGCATGGCACAGGGCCTGTGTGCCACCCTCCAAAGCACGGCACGGGGGGCCCTGTGTGCCACTCTCCGCAGCATGGCACAGGGCCTGTGTGCCACCCTCCAAAGCACGGCACGGGGGGCCCTGTGTGCCACTCTCCGCAGCATGGCACAGGGCCTGTGTGCCACCCTCCAAAGCACGGCACGGGGGGCCCTGTGTGCCACTCTCCGAAGCATGGCACAGGGCCTGTGTGCCACCCTCTAAAGCATGGCACAGGGCCTGTGTGCCACCCTCCGAAGCACGGCACGGCGGCCCTGTGTGCCACCCTCCGAAGCACGGCACTGGGCCTGTGTGCCACCCTCCATAGCATGGCACAGGGGGGCCTGTGTGCCACCCTCCGAAGCACGGCACAGGGGGTGTCACCTGTGCCACCCCACGCAGCCTGGCAGGGTTATGACAGGTGTCCCCCCAGGTGGCTGGCAGAGGGTTTCCTGCTCATGCCACCTCTGACGGTGCTCCAGCCCCAGTGCCACCCACCTGGCTGAAGCGCCGTTACTTGGTTTGTGCGTCCTGTGAGGAAGAGGCAGCACACACAGACATACCAGGCTTCTGTGATTTCAAGACAACATTAAGAACCTCCCGCCCTTCTCTCCTGCTACTGTTACTAATAACCTCCATCCTGTCATCTATCTTACCTGAGCTAACAGTTTATAAACCACCACCTGCAGCTTGTCCCTTATAGTTTATTAACATACACTAATAAACAGTATGCTTCACTCCCACTGTGCCGCCAAGTGAAGCCAGTCAGAATAACTGCATTAGCTTTACTGTTCTTTCTCAGCACATTTTTCCCACATGGGAACAATTAGGAGAAACTCCCTCCAGATTATATTTTGAGATCCATCATATTTGCAGGAAAATAATAATAATAATAATAATCTTTTTCACAAACGCATCTGTAGGCATGTACAGAAGATTAACCTGACTGACGTTACCGAAAGTGATAGGCTGTTCATCTCCTCAGCAGTTCTCCTGCATGGAAAGGGTTAATGCTCCCCAGGCTCTGACTTACACCTATTATGCTCAAGTTTAAAAATAAGATGTGAAAGATGCATTATATAAGGCCAGTACTGCTATCCTGCCCATCTCCTGTTTTGGAATTAAAGATCATCATTGCTCACATCAAAGGGGCTGGGTGAGAATAAAAGAAAAGACAGGAACAATGAAAATAGCTACCCGACACGAACCAGATCAAAGGACCAGGCACAGAAATTGAAGAGCTAGGGGGTCCTTTAATTACTGTCCACATCCTCCAAGTCATGTGGTGAGAAAGAAGGGAAAAAAGTTTTGAAGGCCACTGGGTTTTGTCTTGCTGTGGCTCCTGTTTCCACAGTCTCTGCCAGTTCCCTACAAACTGCTCTGCTTTTTTTTTTTTTTTAATTTTTTTTTTCTTCATTTTATTAAAGTCAAATAGGACTCCTGGACTCCAAAACTCCTCCCTTCTGCCAGGAGGAGGAGAGGGAAGGAGGGGTAAGAGGGGCAGTAGTAGATACAGTCTGTAGCAATGGCCTGAAACAATTTCAGGAGGACTGCTCCAGGCAGCGCCCGGGGAGCTGCTTCGGGAAGCAGAGTTTTGGCTACCTGAGGCTAGTCTTTATTTGCAGGCCTCCCGGGTTGAGAAAACTTCAAATTCACATAGGGCACTGCTCCATGGGGCAGCAGATCAAACCTGGCTACTAGCTGTTTGAGCTCAGCAGCAGAAAAAAGGATTGCTCTGGGACTGAGCATAAGTAGAAGCATGATTAAACTTCAAACATATACCCCCCCTCCTTTTTTTTTATACACAGCAGACAGTTATGGCTAATATTTCGATATGGACTTTAAAAATACGCTGCAAATAACTTACTCCAGCCTGCTGGCTGCGGGCTTAAAAATAATAAAAATTTAAACTAGCTGTATTATTGCAATGAAGTAAAATGTTCAGCTTTACCTTTCATGGATCATTAAGGGAATGTCAAGTTATTTAAAAGGATCTCTTTTTATTTAACTCAGCCCTCAAGATTAAAATTCAGATATTTGACCATCGACTGTAGTGACACCTCATACCATTTAGTTCCTTCTATTTATACTTCAAATGTGGTGCATTTCTCTCTAATTACTCCTGATTTATGTTTCACGGAATCACAGAATAGCCAGGGTTGGAAGGGACCTCTGGAGATCATCTAGTCCAACCTCTGAATGTTTATTTTTAAAAAGACGGATTAAAACGTCATAAGGAAGTAATAGAACAGGGATTCAAAAACTGATGTGGAAGAAGCTGACCAAACTTTCTAGGAAATAACAGTGCCTTGCACTATTAAAAACATTCTGGAAAATAAAAGCTCTGGGATGTTCCCAAGAAATTGTATTTGCTAATATCGATGCTAGCAGTGGACACAGACAGAAGTCACTGAAGAGCAAAATGCATTCCTCTCTCAGGTCAGTTTGCCTGGGTTTATGCTGGATGCCAAACTAGAGCATGAAAAGCATTCAAACAGATTTTATAGACTTTGAAAAAGGAAGCTCATGTCACCAAGACAACATCTAGAAAAGGCAAACACAGTATAGAAAGGCATCCTTCTTCCCATCCTCTTTACAGCTTGGAAACTCCTTAGACAAGCAGTAAGGATGATCTTTTAAGAGGCAGTTTAGCCTCCAAACTCCAGTAAGTGCCAAGTTACTGCATCTTCTTTCTGATGGAAGTTCTGTCCATCGCTTCCTGCTCTTGGACACTAACATGCAGCGAACAGCCATTCTCAGGAGGCCAGCTGAGGACTAAATTAAGCAGATATGGACTACAAAGCTGCTTTCCAAAGAGGGCATCATGCCTAGGCTCTACATCTAAGCAGCAGGCTAGGTACATGTACCAAGTTCCAGTTAGCTGTCTCGCAAACATCTGCCTTGGGAACCTTGCCCAAACAAGCCTTCAAAGCTACGGTGGCTCTGGTGGGATCAGCCCGGGAGCACTGGGACTGGGACATTTGCCTCCTTGTTACAGGTCTCAGAGTGTCACATTATCCATTTAGATAGCCTTTTGATTGAGAGAGCTTCCCTTTTGGGCTTAGCCCCAAATGCCAAGAACAGAAGAGATGGTTAAAGAAATTCTCCAGGTAAAACATGAAAAGGATGCTTAAGATCCAGCTTCTGACGAATAGCTGCACTCAGGGAGCCACAAGGGCTAGGGAAATAAACATGGTCAATTAAATGAACTGATTGAAAAGGAATCAGAGATCCCTCTGGGAAAAATCTGAAATGTGGTCACACAGCCACTGCAATCTTTTTGGAAGGTGGTAAATGGGGCAAAGGCTGAGAAGAACTGCAATGCCTTACTCATTTGGCAAAAGGTGGTTGCCATAAGGAAGGGAATAATCTTTAAAGGAAATAAAATACAAAGAAAAATCCGTGATGGGTTCAAAAGGAGGCTCAACCAGCTCACTCAAAGCCTCTTGAAACCTCAGCACTGAGTAGAGGATTCTAATGGGAAAATACAGTAAAGGCTCTTCAGCAAATGTTCTGTCCTTTCCATAGACTGTCCCACAAAATACACTGGTAGGTGCTGAGAAATCTTCCAAAACACTTCCAAGATGAATTAACATGAAGGAATTAATTGGAGTCCAAACTAATAAGGATGGTGCGGAATAAGACTCATTTTCTTTTATCTCATTAGAAAAATACTTACATGCTCATTCATGGGAGGGAATAATTTACTAATAGTTCAATTATTTTTGATGCATTTGTTCAGATAACCTAAGGAAACAGTGGGATCACCAACAGAAGTTACAGATCTGCATGGAGAGCTATCTCCACTTTTGTCTTGCCTTTGCATCTTTGAGAGTCCAGCGCTGGTGCTGCCCAAGCCGTGGTGTGCTTTGTCTGGGCCCTGAGCCCAAGCCCAGACCTAGCTGGAGCAGGCTGAGCACACATTCTCTCCTTGATAAGTAGCCTGGAAAGGCCATAAATGTGGATATGGGCTGTTGAGACAATGCCAGCATATCTAAAAATCAGCGTAATGAGCTCAAGCTGCCGTCACTAGGAGCATGTGTGCCTTTTCCTGTCTCACTTTCTGGAAACCCATGGGTATTCCTGCAGAGGGAGGGACATCCTAAAGTGGTTGCTGACTCTAACCCAAGAGAAGGGCATCTTGCAGAGCTAATTATTTACCCAGGAACTCAAGCAACATTTGCTGTTGGGATTGTGGAATTCTTATTTTGCCTGTGTAAGTCAATCATCTGGTTCTCATCTAACTTTGCTAGAACAGAACACTACTCATCAGGCCTGTTCAACCTGCACCAGAAACAAAACTCAAACTTCACCTTTTCTTTTTCCTCAGAAGGTTCAATCAGAGAGTAATTTAGTTCGGAAAGGGCATATGGAGATTACCTCTACATAAACTGTTTCTCAAAGTCTTTTTTTTTTTCTTTTGCTACCAAAGGAATGGCACCAGTCATTTTCAATTTTTTTTTTTTTTTTAGGATACTTTACCAAAAACGTTTCTCTAATAGGCTAGCTACTGGAAACCCATCTCTCACCAGGTAGAGAAGACACTACCTGACCATGCTTCCTAGAAGCAGCACATTTGCTTTCCATGTCTATTTCTATGACAATGTCTCAGGGAAATCATGAGACACCCATCAGTGTTGGCAAAGAAAGCAGAACTGCCTGGCCAAAAGCACGGGAAAGTAAAATCAAGTAGGTGAATTTCTTCCTTCTCGAAGTTTTGTACTTTTTTAAGAGTGGAAGATATTATCCTCTGATGAAGTTGTTCATTCCATCTTACACTTCCCACCTCTTCTTCTGAGTCAACAGTCTTAGCCTGTGTGTTTCATGTCTTAGTTGCTGCTTCCAGATCCAGCCTACCTTTTACCAGTCTATTTCCCTTCTTCTCTCCCTGTGCTTTTTTGACATTTCTCACATTTCTCATCTTCCTCTTGGCAGTTCCCAGCCTGACTTACATCCTCTGCCCCCATTTCCAGTCCTGTTACTCTAACCTTCCTCTAGAATACAATCCATTTGCTTCCTCGATTTCAAGACCTTGCTTACCCTCTTTCCATCCTTTCTACATTTCTGTCATCTCCATGGTCAGAGCATGTAAGTCTATCCCTTCCTGAAATAATTCACTTTCTTTGCCAACTGCTTTGTCTACCAGCTCTGTGAACCCAAGACCAGGGACAATGGGGGGCCATAAAAGCAATATAAAAGAAAGCATCAATGCATGGCAATGGAGAGACTGCTGCCCACATAATGATGATCTGGAAAAAAAACCTCAAAAACCAAAAACTGTCAAAATTGCAAGAACACCTAGGTGAATTTAATGCACATTCAAAAGTTAAGGAGAAAAAGTTAAAGATTATGTGCTTCAGAAAGCCACTATTGCTCAGCTAACACTCCTTAAACCTGGCACTACCAGAGCTAAAAGAACAATTTCACAGGTCTCCTGCACACTTGCATACAACTAAAAGACAAAGCAGAACTCTGATGCTTCTTAATGGCTAGTCACACTGCTCCAGTGCTTATGGTAACATGGCTATCTCAAAGTAACTGATGCCTCACTTGAACTTGACTACTTGTCCTGTATGCGATACATAGTCATACTGATTTTTGTGCAACAAGTTTTCTCAAAACCTTTAAGTTTTTCAAGTCTAAAACATTTTTAAAGATTAATGTGAGATTCCGAATGAAACTATAAACCTGAAGAAATCTGCTGCCAATCTGATCTTTTCCCTTTGAGTTTGACTTGAATATATTCCTGCATGCTTCCACAGAATCAACTTAGAATAACGTGGTGAATTTCTTTCTCATCCTCCAGGGCAGGTGTAGTGTTCTGGCTGTGACTTGAGCGAAGCTCTATGAATTATATGGCAAGAACAACCCTACTGTCAGAGCAGTCACCTGAAAACCATGCTAATACCTTAGTGACACAATGATAACAGGTGTAACACACACCCAGGAATGGAAAAAGACCTGGGCTGCAAGGACACACAGGTCTGTACAAATGTAGGGAAAAGGAAATGCCCCAGGAGAAGCAGGAGTTGTTTCATTCACAATGTCCCAAATTCTTAACAAAGGGATAGAAATCATTTTGGTGGTGCTTCCTTCTCCATTTCTTCCCTTTTCTGCTCCCCTCCACGCTAGTATTTCCTCACTATCACCTCCCAAGCAGCTGCTACCCCGTTACAACTCTCCTACCTTCACTGCTTTGAGAATTCACCCAGCTTTTCCTCTAGTGTGTCCTTTATCTCCCCCACTGTACATTTAAAAGCCAGGATGTGGCAAAACCAGCACAGAAGCCTGTTTCCCAGCAAACTACTGAGCAGGTCTCTTTAAGGCATCTTAACTCACCGCAGTACTTTTGGGCTGTCCCACAGCCTCCTTCCCTCCATCCTCCGAGGTACCGGCCCCGCCGTGCCCCTGACACGGTGCCAGCCGCCTGCTTCCCACCACTGCCCTCACCTTCCCCTTGCCCACCCCCTGCAGGCCCCGGCCCCTGTGGCCCCACAGACGCGTGTGGGGCAGGAGAACAGGTCCCACCTCAGCATGGGGGGCGCAGCGTGTCCGTCCTGCTGCGGGGCCTCTGCCGTGCCTGCGCCTCGCACCCGCCACCCGCGCTGGAGGTGACAGCACACAGGAAAGCCGGCAGCCACCAGTGCGCCTGGGCCTGGCGGGCACAGCCAGCCGTGCTCTTCCTTTCGCTTTTAGGTTAAAACCTGCCCCGTTCTCATTTCAGGAGCTGGTTCACGAGAGGCCAGCTCCTCCAGCTGCCTGTGACTGCCACTGCCCTACAGACTGGCTCACACCCCAAAGCTCAGCACTGCATCTTAGCACAGGGGTAATATTTTAAATCTTTCCAGCAGAGGTTTTGTCCTTTCCCCATGCCCCTCGCAGGCAGGGCTGGTGGCTCAGCCCAGAGAGTGCTCGATGCCAGCACAGCCTGGCAGCAGCCCCGCTGGCAGCAGTGTGCCTTAGCATGGAGGAGCACAGAGATGGGCAGGTGCTGAGTGGGTGCACCTTATCGCCATGGATTTTACTCACTTTTATCTATCCAAATGACCTCACAGTACTTTTGCTTTGGCACTCGTTTTCCACATCGCTGTCAGCACTTCTGAGACCAACAGGCTGAGCACGCTGGCCAGGCTGGGAGGAGGATGAAAGGGGTGCTACCAAGCACTGCTCTAGTCTAAAAGCATCTGACTGCCTAGGAGCAGTTCACCAGCTGCATTTAAGGTAGAGAAGGACAGTGTCACCTGCCCGTCATACCACAGTGGCTAAAGAGACAAGACCGCATTTACAGTTGTGGGTTTAATTATACTGGAACCTGAAACGTCAAAGAGGGGAGGTTGGCAACAGTAACCCAGTAGGCACTCAAGCCTATAAAAAAAAAAAATTTAAATCCTTTTTTCCACACAAGGAGTCTCTGAGCCATGTCCCTGCCAAAGTTGATCAGCAATGGTTATGTTGGCATTAGGCCAAAGTTTTTACATGGTTCCTTCAAGAAAGTCATCTTTCTTCAAAGCTGACTTGTCCCTTTTATAGCCAGTGGTCATGACAAGGCAGATTACCAGCTCTTTCAGCAGAGGAGACCTATTAGTCTGTTTGATAGGGTATCAGGATACCCTGCTCCTGCCCAAACAGACAGCAAATGTTCCACACCCTTTCACTAGTTGGGAAGAAATCCCATTAATCTGGCCCACACATAAAGACATCTTCTGTTGCCATTCTGACAAAAACATGACAGAGCTCTAGTGAAAATCCCAACTTCTTCATGATTAGATAAACCACAGTGTCTTACCTCAATAAGGCCCATTCATTTTCCTAGCACATCCATACATACACTTGTTCCAGGATGGGATCCAACAAAATCACTGCAAAAGTGGGTTGGTTAATTTTTATTTCCCAGGTTAGGGTTGGGTTGTTTTTTTTCTCCTAGCCAACGTTTGATCTCTCTGGCACTACAATACTGCTTGCCTGCCCACCCTACACAGTGCCTGTATGAGAAAAAGAATACACTGCTAGAGCTTGCAAGGTTCATTTAAGATACACAATACACTAATACAGTCTGTTAAGTCTTAGAGAATGATTTTTAAAACAAGCAAAGAAATGTCCTCCACTAAAGAAAGAAAACTCTAATGTGTGAAAAAATGCCAGTTTAGGTCTGTAGTGTCATGGTCCACAGGGGAGGCTTTTCCACCCTCAATACTAATTATGTGCTGGGCAAGATACAGCACTATATATACATTAAGCATTATATCTGATCAAGGAGAAGACTTTTTTAAACAGTTTACTAGCTACTAGGTATCCTGTACTTTACATGCTGTGCTGACGCAAGATTTTACTGCTTGCAGGTGCAATTGCCAAAGACTAAAAGGTTTTATTTACTCAAAGCACACAAACCATACTACTACTCCTGAACGCTATACTGGGGGGAATCCCCTTAAAAGAGAAGAAAAAATTCTGTCTGGCAAGTTGCTAGTGAAAAAGATCCAAACTGGCTAAACTAAACCTGCCAAGCAACTGATACAAAAATACAAATGGCATCAATCTCTGTCTTCCTCTACATATATCTTGAGCTGTGGGGCCTGAGGTTGTAGTGGGAAGCAGGAGAGAAAGAAGGGCTCCAGAAATGCCCAAAGAGCAGACACTACACAACTCAGTCCCCTGACAATCCCCTTCTCTGGTGTCACTATCTGCTGGCTTTATGGGCAAAATTGACTGCTCATCGCTGGTAGCCAGCAAGCACACAGCCTGGGCGACCTGAAAAAGTCATTGATTTTCCCTGTCCTTAACAGCACACTCTGCTGAGCTTAGAGCTGTGTGCTCGTAACTTTAAGGGGGTGCATTTTTATTTAATTGTGCCTTTCCTTGGCCTGAATTTCCCCCAAAAAGCTGAAGAGGGCATGTGCTTATTATCTTTTAGTGCAGCATGTGCTCGGTGCAACCTGAGCTCTTCGGATACTTCGGTCTGAAAATCA
>WBMY01001042.1:24137-69137 GCA_013397315.1 Donacobius atricapilla | reverse complement strand
ACACCCTGCAGGGCCACCTCAGACTGCCCTGCTGCTGTATCCCAAACGGCAGCCTCGCAGGCTGGCTGGGAGACTGGAGCAGCACACTCAGTTCTGTTAACATGTGCTGCTGTCATGAATTCAGAGCCAGCCAACTGAAACATTAATGATCTGGTAAACTACAGAAAGGAACCAACTCACAGTGAGGTCTGCAGCACAATTGCTTGACTGTTTGGGATGATGAACACCCACAATTCCTCAAGATTCCAGCAGGAGGTGAGGGCTTTTGCACTTTTGTAATTCAAGTATATCATTAAGAATAAAAGTATAGTAATGTACAAATCCCCATATCCAGTAGTCCAAATAGTGAAAAATATTAAAGAAATATGCTATACTAGGAGAAAGTCACTAGCTGCAAAAATCATACAAAAAGGGTATTCAGATGAGCCACTACACCACCTGTAATTCTTAGAAATACTGCAGAGGTAACTTGCCACACCAATTCCACCACAGACACCGCCAGCATTTCCAGCTGAAAAACCACCTCAGCTTTTCTGAAAGGTTTTCTAAGAAATCCTTTTTTCTCCATGACTCATTGCCCTCTATAGCACAGACAGCTACCAGATACAGAACCTTAAGTGCCAGAAAATGCTCCACTAGCTCACAGAGAGTGTTTCAAGTGGAAGCTTCAAAACGGCCTCCAGAATCACACTCGTGTTCAAAGGAGGTGCTAGAGAACATGGCTGTGTGAAAATTGGCAATACAGATTCACTGGCAGGAACACGGAGGTTAGTTTTGGCTCACAGGAGATCCTCCACCCTGTAGCTTGCTTTGAACAGTTTTAATGAAAAACTCAAAGTGAGATTCAGCCGCAACCATCAGTTTTTATCTAAGCTTGGTCGAAAGCAAAAGAAAAAAAATCTATTTCTGTATTTGTAAGATTGGAGGGGGTATGCATCTCTCTTCAGAAGAGACACTGTATTTTAATTATCTTTGGAAGAGAAGGTAGCTGGGAGACCCATGATTCTCTCTCACATATGCATGTAGGCAACAGAAACAGCAATGTGGTGGAGGAGGGGTTAATTAGTAAGTACATCATACACTGTACATCTGTAGCACTGGGCAGCAGACAAGCCTGTCCACTTTAATACTTCAGAAGAAAAGTTAGTCACTCCTCCCACCTATCTGCTGCAGCATAACAAGAAAATGCTGCTCTCTTCAGCCTGAATAGAAATTTATCTCAGACAAAAAATCTAAAGATGCCTCCAGCGGTGTTGAGGCCCAAATCATTGTAGTTTTGCCTCTTGCATTCTGGAAAATCTAAAGCCTCAGCACACAAGTGGAAGGTGAATGAGGTAAATCACAGGATGTCTTATTCTGACATGTGACAAGAGGAAGGAGAGAGAAAACCCACTTGGGGATGGGGAGTGGGAATACAAGATAAGCAGGACAGCCACCCTCCTCTGACAAGCGTGCAAGTGAGCTGCCTGCCCCTCCAGGCTCTCCAAGCACTTTAAAGGCAAGAGGTAGTTACAGGCCACTAGAATGTTTTCCACCCAAAAGACCTTTGATTTAACGTGAGGGTCCCCTGCACCCTAAAAAATGAAGAATATCTTGCTAACTCAGACCACCAACATTGGCTTCAAGCTTTCTGCTCCCAGTAAAACCAGAGAACACATACTTAGCTTTACTCTTCCACAGACTACACTGAAAATGTCAGAAAGCAGGACAAGCTAGCTTATAAATAATTGCAAAGCCCCTCCTGAAAAGGGCTGAGAGGGAGGTGGGATGAAAGCTTCCAGCCAGGAAAGCTGTGACTGCCAAGGAGCAGAACAGAATAAGGACAAGGACAGTGTGTGATATCCCAGCTCCATCTGTACACAGAAATGAAAGGCATTGAGGCAAATATCAGTGCGGCTTATGGCAGGCATTCCCAGGTGTGGGAAAATCCTCGGGGGAAGAGCACCATCAACAGAAAATACAGCAGACCTTATAAGAGACAGCTGACGTGGCAGATCCTACAAAAGCTTGTCTGCAGTATCTGAGCGTCTTTTGTTCCCTAACCCCATTCTTTCACCTGGCAGCTCACAGATTAAAAGACCTGAGAGATGTTCCTGTCACACAAGACTTTTCCTCAAAAGGCTCCTCAAAGGAGGAGGGACCAGGGTAAATGCAGGGTCCACTACAGGGGATGCGTGGCAGTGGAAGCTTTACCCTTCTAATAACAACTCCCCTGCTTCTCTGGAAAGTCTCCCTAACCCTATCCCCTTGCTACCTGCAGAGTGATAACAAAGCCAACATTGTCCATCAAGTCTCAATCTGAAGTGACTCAGTTATTCCCAGGAGCTTTGTGTTCATTTTTTCAGCCTGGCATCCTAAGAAAACAAGGTTTATGTCATCATATTGCCTGTCATATGTCTTAACTGTTTGTCCCTTCCTATTAACTTTTGAATCACACCGTACTGGGGATACAGGGCTATGAAAGAAATTGAGTTTCTGGGATAGAAATTGAGTTTCTCTAAGATCGGCAAACCTGCCTTTGATTGGGTAGGGCAGAGACCCCAGTTCATGTCTCTGCTGAGAGAAAGGCTAAGAGCAGAGTCAGCACTTATCCCTGCTCTTGGGGCTGTCCCAGGCAATCAGCACACGTGTGTCACCCGGCCGGACAGCGCCGCTCATTCTGCTTCTTGTCCTGCTGGTAGGCAGAGGATGGGAAGGGGGAATGAGAGTGCTCTGTGGGGAATGGGGTCGGGTGGAGGGCTGAGCTGGACTTCAGTGGAGAAACACATCATCACAAGTCTGGCCTCATACTCAAGAAAACTTATTTTCTCTGCCAAATTGCCTGTAACTTCGTGACACATCATCAAGGACAAATGACAATATTTATCAAGCACTCGCTGAATCCAGAATGTAGCCACACACAAAACAGCAACCAGTTGGAGAATTCGTCCATTAGACTTGTTGCTGCAACTTTTTCTTCCCTTTTGCCTAAGCAATGAAAAAGTCATGTTGAAGTCAATTTATTTCCTAATGTCACCACTTTCTAGGTCTGCACAATTAATGCAGGGTTTCTTGAAACAAGTAGAAAGCGTGTGATGAATCAAATGTGAGCACTCGGGAAACAGCACTCCCACAAGACCGCAAGCCTTGGCTCTGAAGTCAGTTTGTGACATTGGTTACAAGCAGCTATAGACTCCAAGTGTGCTCTGCAGAGGCATTTTTCTGTATCTACTGACCAAACTATCCATTTTTAAGTAAAAGTGAAGGAACAAAAAAAATGTCCCTTTTTTGCTGTAGCACCACATGGTAAATTTCATTCGTCCCATCCCAACTGCTTCTAGTGACAGTGGAGTGTTTGTCTGAATTTTTAACAGATGTTTCTAAGTACTCTTGTCCACTTCTCCCTCCTGAGGATTTCTGCAGTGGGATAGCTCTAGATAGTAATACAAGCAATGCTTGTAAGAGGCTCTGGGGATAAATCTGTAGACATTGCATCTAGGATGGGTGTGGGTATGGGTCCAAGCCTTATGAAACTTTGTAAATATTCTCTGAAGAATAGCAAGCTGGACTGACCCTGCCTGCAGATGTTTTTGAGCTTACCAGCCCCACAGCGAAAAGCAAGACAGCTTACAGATAGCTGCAACACTCCTGAAACAGCCCAAGAGCAGGACTTCAACTGAAATTTATAAAAGCAGGGGTATTCTGGCGCAGAACAGAATAATGCAAAGGATGATGTGTGATGGTGTAACTCAATTTCAATGCAAAATACCAAAGATACTTCAAAGGGGACCGGTCGGGGCTGAGGCAGAATTTCCCAGATGTCAGGTTGCCATTGGGAACAAGCATGCTGGATTCACTTGGCAGGTGTGAAGGTACTCAGAAGTCAGTCAGAACACAAACTGCTTAAAATAACAAAATCTCTGCTTTCATTTTTAAAGAAAGTGAGCATCTTGCACTAACACCTGGCAAGGAGGCAGTGACGTCTGCCCGAGTTTGTACACAGCCTGAAACAATCTGCAAAAGCATGCTCACGGCTGCTAGTTTGCATTATTGAAATGGAACCAAAGCTATTTAATTCTAAAATGAAATCTATTAAAGCTATTGTCAGTGTTTCACAGCAGCTGAAACTGCTTTTTTGAAAGGTCAGTCTACTAGCTAGAGAGTGAAAACAAGCAAGGCGGCCGTGCCAGGCCTGCAGAGGTGGCTGCACCCTGCAGCCTGGTTTTGCGTTCCCCGAAATGTCGGGCAAGGAGCAGCGGCTTGGTCTGAGTGCAGCCGGGCCAGCCGGGGCCGTTCGGGGGCTGCGGGGACACAGAGCCCCCACAGCACGCCGCGCCCACGCCCGGCCGGCAGCAGAAAGGGAGGCCTGCAGAGAACACCGCTGGTTTTTGCAACCCATTCAGCTTGGTGGCCGCTGTGTCATTCACAACGATACCGCCGCCCTCCCCCACCCCCCGAAAACCCATGAGAACCCCAACCGAAGAACCACTTCCCCCACAAACAGCGTGGCAGAGCCCCAATCACCCCCACGGCTAGCGCAGGCTGTCAGCTTCTGTACCGGCATTTCTGTTAACCCCTCTTGTAAGATTCTTTGACTCGGTTTCAAAATTTCTCATTCTGTAAAACACTTGTTAAATATTGGCCCTGACTGCTGCACAAAGTGATAGCTCGGTAGTCATAATCCACAAGATATATTTAGCCTCACAAACTCATCATCAATGGATCTTGAAAGCATCGTAGCCAACCGACTGGAAACCACATGCAATACAAACACATAATAGAACTTTTAATGTGCAAAGAGACTAAACAAAAAGATCCTTGACCTTCTTGCTTTCCCTTGCATACCATTATCCCCAGTGAGACAGCAAATGGAATGACGTGGAGAGCAACAGCTACCAACAAGCAACTTTGAAGCCAATTTCTACAGTAGTTAAGCAGTTAATGACGTTAATCAGAATGATAACTTATTAAATTCTATATTTATGCAAATAGCATTTTGGCATATCGCACGGAGACCTGAGTAGCAGAGCTTGCCAGGGAAAGGTCCCAACATCTTTTATATTTACCATTTTGGGGCTTTTAATGCCATGTAAAAGCATCTGTGATGGTCGGTACGTCAGACCACACTTAAATAAAGTGCTACAGTCACAAATTAATATCCATTATTTCAAACAGATTAATGAACAAATTGTTTAATTCTTAATCTTTATGAAGCAGAGATTCATCTCTGCAGTCACATCCAATCTCTGCCATTATCTTTTTAACAGGAAAATGACTTTTCTTATAGACCTTCCTAAAACAGGCAACAATTATTGAACAAAAAAAATAACAGGTAGCCCTCCCCCCCTCTGTGCTACAGTAGCTAGGGAATATATGGCAAAAAATATAAAGTAACAGAATAGTTTATGACTGACATGAAAGGACATTATACGTGTGTAATGAGATGAATCAGAAAAACTGCAGTTTAGGGTAGGCAGAATTTACAGTAATCTTAGTTTCGTAAAACCAGTGTGGAAAACTTATTGCTTTCCAAGAGAAATAGCTAGGAACTTCTTGATTCTGGGTTGCATTTAAATTCAACAAGGATAGAGGAAGCAGGGGATTGGATGAACAGCTATGAATTGCACTTTTAATTTAATTGCTTTCAAGATGTCAAAAAGAACATCAAGATGTGCTTATGCATGTAGTTTTTCCTTTGCTTGATTCTGTTGTTCAGTAGAATTAAATTCTGCACAGATTTCACCCATTCATTCAGTTCCTTCTCTATCTTCAGGAAAATGAGGTGGGAACCACTTCTGCAAAAAATGTTGTGCAAAATGAGTAATTCATGAATTGAAATTGTACCTCTGTTTTGAAAATCAATAATATTGCTTATACACAAGCCCTAACTGTTGATTTAGTTATGTAAATATCTTGGTATCTGGGTACCTTTTCTTTGTTTGTGCAAACCTTGCAACACAATGTTCAAGTATCTCTGGAAAAAATAATTGCTTTTTTTCTCCCCTTTGGGTACAAATTTCTATGTTTTAAATGAATGTGCAGGTTTCCTGTTGCTGCATGGAACCTTCATTTTAAAACACCAACTAATTCTAGGTTTAATTAAAACAGAATGTTTTATATCACAACCATATTTTTTACAGCACATATCTTCTTTACCTTAATGTGACTGTTGCCTATTAAGAGAAGAATATTTTTTTGCATTAATTTAATGAAATAATTCAAAGTTTTATGGCCACTCACTTTATAGAGTGAACTTATGCAAGCACCGAAGCCTTTCCAGAGAAAACAGGATTCTCCACACCTCCCTCTGGCTTTTCTCCCTACTGAATGCTGTGGCCTTCACTCAGCCAAAGGAAATGAAAGACAGACTGAGACAACAGCATCACGTGGGTGAAGGTCAGATTGATTTTCAGCTGTGTGGTGCTGTTTTATCACCCTCAGGACAAAAGTTAAGCCCTTCATTTTTTTTCATGTCTGCTTTAACAGAGTAACTTTTTTTTTTTCCCTGAAATTTTGGTTGGGGTCCATACCACCAGAATTATCAAGGAGAGCCTAATTTAAAACATTTGTGAAGATCTTCCATCCTCTCCGTAAAATCCAGAGCAGCCCACACACCACAAAATTTCCAGTGGCTCTGTGAAACTACAGAGGTTTCTGCAGTGACATTCGCTGACAGCAAAAGCAGAGTGGGATGCAGCTGCTGGCTGTTTGCGATGATCCCGGGCACGGGAGAAGAGCAGTTGCTATCTCAAAAGGGGCAAGTTCACAAATTGTTTTTTCTCCCCATCCTCCCTTCCTTTCCTCTCCTCTCCTCTCCGCTCGGAGAGGCCAAGCTCTCCAAGAGCTGAGCCTCCCGCCTGTCACTCGGCAATCCGGACATGCACGGCCAATTACTGTGGCAGCCTCTGGAAAACCAGGGAGTTTTGCTAACTCTGATTGCACTTTTTCCAACTCCAATGCCACTTACAAAATCACTCTCCCCCAGCTTGCTGAAAGAATTGGTTTTCCTCATTTCCCTTCTAATTGAGAGAGATTCTCCCCAAAGTAATGATGCTATTTTCAATAGTCAGTTTTAGCTACTCATGTCTTCAAAACTGAACTGATTAACCTAAAATGAGGCATTTTGTACATCACAGATATGTATGTGCATACCTAGTCATTGAGAGAAAGTATCTTCTCTCCTATTTCCAGTTTTCTGGCCAACAAAAAACTCATTCTCGCATTTAAGCTATGAGACAAGAAAATCCTACTCACTTTCATTTCCTTTTGTTTTAAATGTTGGGCTGAATTTGTCTTATTTTTTGTGAAGAGTGCAACAGCATCATGACTGCCTGCTTTATTTATATGTACCAGAGGCCCTGACCCAAATCCAACCCAGTTACACTCAATACCACTGAAACACCTTGGAATACAGTTCCTGCAGGAAACAGCTCTTGTAAAACAAACCATGACAAGTGTCTGTAAGAGAGGAAGGAGCAGTAAGGGCTGTAAGGTGACATCAAGCCTCTATCCAGGTTGGATCTGGATGCAGTCTGAATGCAAATTAAATCATTTTCTCGGTTTTGTGAACAAAGATTTGACCAGCACGTCTTCAGTTCATCTGAACCTGGCTCAGTCTGCCTCTGAAGCTGCATGTGGAGCAGTGTGATTTCTCCGAGCACCCCGAGGAGATCTGCTGGTCTCCAGAGGATGGTTCAAGGAAGGCTCTGCACGTGCACAGAGCTCCAGGGAAGAGCCAGCTCTGGACAATGGACAAGAGAGCAACTGCAGCTGAGAGTCAAGGAGAAACCAGTAACACAGCAAGGTGTAACTCAAGTGTATGAACTGTGAATGACTCTGTTTCAGGCAGGGCTGGGAAAGGGCAAATGCCAGCACAGCGACAGAGAGAAGACTGCTGGGAACAAGATGCAAAATGGGACAGTCCAGAAAGGAGCACACAAGGAAAAAGCCTTTGAGGAGGGACCACAGGGACACATGCACAGGCAACAGGGAAAGGGCAGAGTGGCCACCCCAAGCACACAGCCAGAATGCACAAAAGCACAATCCCAAATGATGCAGAGACAGAGCACAAGCTAAATACTACCATAAACAACTGTCCTAGATGCATGTTGGATTTTTGCCTGGTTTGGGCTTGGTTGGTCACTATGGTTGATTGAAGATTGGACAATGTACTTCAAACCTGCTTACACTACTCTTGGAGTTCAGTAAATTACCTCTATTCAATTTTGCACGAAGAAAATAAACACAGGTGTGTGTATTTATATTTCTGTAGGCTGCGAGTTCATAAAGGGAATTTACTACTGTCTTTCCAAATTTTCTAATGAATAATTAGTAGATGTAGATTTCTAAAATGACCATTTAGTATAAATTATATCAAATCTCATTTATTTTAAGAGATATCATTAAGTACAAAGTCTGCATGAGTGAACTGAGTTCACTGTAGAGGAAATGACTGGGAATTATGTTCAAAAATCTATTCAAATGTTTAATGTAACAGATTCCCTGGAGAAGAGAAAAGCAATGGGCTTCTTCAGCCTTTCCTTATGTCCTCCTCAGCAAGTGTAACAGTAATTGAGTGGCAACAAAGAGGAGCCAAAAAGTCTTTCATCATTATGGCTGAGAATGATTTTTCAAGGCAGCCTAAGGAAGAAATGGACCCACATGCCAAAGAAATGATGCTTTCAAGAGGAAGTTCACTCCCACCATTACTGATGTCACCAGCAACAAAACCCACCTGGATTAAAGACCTTGGCTGTTCCACCAATTTCATGCACATCGTTAGGCAAATTAATGCAGCCATAGTAATTTTCATCCAAAATAACTCAAGACTATTGATGGGGAAGGTCTTGATTTCTCCCCCAAATACTGACCTCTTGTTCCCCTCATGTTGACATAAAGCTTGTGCAGCTCCATAGGGCACCAGATCTGGGAGCTGCACAGACTAAAAATCAATCCCTTTACTTGTCAGCAATGTCAGCTCCCAAAGACAACGGAAACCGTTTCCCAGCATAAGGCAGGAGATGGAAGGGAGGGAGGAAGCAGTCCAGTAGCAGTCAAAATCTAACCCAAATTTGAATGACAACTTTCTAATTTCTGATCATAAAAATAACAATTTCTTGTATCAGAAAGGGGTTGCTAGAATGTTTAAAGATTGCAGAGTGCTTGAATGCCCTACGAAGTATTTAGCGCGAACAGACCAAGCGCCTTGAAAATGCCAAATCAATTTTTCATTAGTTAAGACAATGAAAACTGCTTGTAATAAGCAAGATATTTGAATAACATTACCTATATTTAATACGTGTAATTTATTTAAATTTCTACTAAGTATATTTCCAACAAATTTAAATTGAATAAGAAATTATAAAATTTACCCTACACTATTACAAGCACCTATTAAAATTACTTACATGAAACAGCATTCAAAATGTACAAACTTGCTGCCAAAGCTTTGAAGAAAGTCAGAAGCTGCTTGGACCTCTGATGGAGGTCTTGTGATGTACAAGCCCAGCTTGGAGAGCAACAGCCTCTCCAGCAGGTGCAGAGAAAATATTTCCCTTATTCAGTTTATTTGAGCGGTTCAGTCCAATACGCAGCTTGTTGAGAACAGAGGAACCGCTTGGCAGATGATCCCTGGTTTGCTTCTTGCCAGCCTATTGCAAAGAAAGGCGTGAGACGCCCACGGAGCGCACAGCCCCGGCTGAGGCTGTCCCCAGGAGGACACGTACCCGGGTGGGTCCCTGCTGCTGCTNGCCTTTCCGGGGAGCCCCGCTGCCCTCCCGGGGAGCCCCGCTGCCCTGCCGCCGGCCGGCGCTCCGGGCCAGCCCAGCCCAGCCCAGCCCAGCCCAGCGCGGGGATGCTCCGGCCCGCGCTCCCAAAGCCAGCCAGCTGAAGAGGACCAACGCATGCTGGCACGTTTCCCCAAAGCCAGCCGGCACCAGGGGGTGGAGGCTGCTTTCTGGCTTCCCCAAGCCTGGAGCACAGTTAATAACATGCCAGCTGTATCTGCAGACAAGCCAAGTTTAATGAGGCTACAACAAAAGCGTTCAAATATGCACTACAGAACTTCTGTGGGGATTTTTTTCCTAGAGCTTGTTTTTATAAAATGAAAGATAGGGATTCTTGACAATGTTTGTACACACACTTCCTTCGTTTTTAATTGATTTTTTTTTAAATTATATGCTGTAAATTCAAAGAAATCAACATTAGAAAGACTTGTTTAATCCCACTACTTCCAACAGCAAAATTATGCTGTGTGATGAGTGCTTGAAATGCACTGCTGGTTGCTTTTTTCTTAATAAACGTTGAAGTCTTAATTGTTTTTCCCTTACATGGCCAGACACCATCTTTCTGTCTGCCAGGTCTTCACAGTGGGACAAGTCCTATCCCTCGCCTCGTGCCCAGGAGCCAGGACAGACACACCGACATGACCACATCTCTGGCACAAGTGATGGAGGAGATGGCTGGCCCCCTCACTCTCCTACCAGCCATGCCTCACCACATCCCTCTCTCTTACTCTGGGCCAAGGTACACGAGGTATCGATTAGAGGATTGCAAACAGGGACTTAGAGATGGGAGGGAGCAGCAAAGGAAGCCTGCTTGGGCATGAGAGATGGCAGGTGAGAAGTGGGCAATTGCTCAGTCTCCTGCACCAGAAGAACCAGAGAGTATCAAATGAAAGCAGGCGACAAAAGTGAACAAAAGGTGATGCTTTTCCCCAATGTGTAGTTGAACTCTGGGTCCCCACCATAGCAAAAGCTAACTGCACTTCAAAATGGAAACTCATGGAAGAAGATTGTCTGAATAATTTAAGTAAAAAGCACCACCAAGTGCTCAGGTAAGTTTGCTGACAGCTAGGGAAACATTCTGGGGAAACAGCATGATGGGACCATCAGGCTGGCTCAGTACAGCCATCCTTATAAGACGAGGACTTACCCAATTGTCTGCAATGGGATAGGGGAAGAAATCTGGAAAAAACCCCAAACTCTCACTACATCTCTTTTTCACTACTTACATGTGCAGTCTGAAGATCTCAATGGCTCTGAATCTGCCAAGGCTGTTGATATGGCCATCAGTTTTGTCCCTCAACAACCCACAAGAAGGCAATGCATGCCCTCCAGCAGCGTCCTAGCCAGAAATAACCCATACTCTTGTCCACCTGAGACAGGCCAACCCTAGCTCATCCTCCATTCAGGTCTCCAAGGCTTTATTAAAGGCCACTTTGTAACAACCATGTATCTTTTGTAGTCTCCAGGCTATCCTCACTGCAGTTCTGAACTGAGTTTCATATCCTGGGTTTTGTCTACAACCCTCTGAATGCCAGGACCTGCTTTTGGCAAACAGGAATCCTCCTTCCTGCAGGCACAGCTGAGCTGCTCTTGTAGCTCTCAGCAGACTCCAGCCTGTGAAGGAACTCTTTCCACTGAAACCCCTCCCTCTTTTTTTTTTTTTTTTTTAATATAAAACCCATTTATTATTTACTTACATTTCTGTATGCTGAGAAACAAACCTGCCCTATGTAGACCCCCACAATCCTCCCTCTGCTGTACCATGGCAATAGATTGCCCTTGCAAACAGAAATCTGAAGCAGGAGGAGAAGGGGAGGTGGAGCTCCTGCACCCTGGTGCCCCAGAATTGCTGCAGGAGGCCTGAGCTGGTGCAGGGGGATCTGGGCAGGCTCCAGCTCCCAAATGCAGCTCCTGCTGCACACAGGAGCCCCCATGGCACAGCTCTTGCTTCACAGCTTTTGGGGCGCTTCAGTTGCATCTCTCCACTGCTGATGCAGCGGAGGAGAAGAGACTGGCTTCTCAGCCAGCCAGGGGCAACATGTTCAAGATGTTCAAAGGACATGTTTCCTTTAGGAGGCCTCATTTGAAACATGCACCCAATTTCTCTTTTATCCATTTCCATGCATACCTGTGCTTACTTTGCAGACTACTTTTTGAACTAGATAAAAGCAGATAAAAGAACTCAATTAATGCAGCAAGAATGAAACAGTCCCTTGCCAATACAAGCAGGCTAACTTGTCATCCTCAGCTCCTCACTGGGCCATATGTTTAAAAATGACAAGGAAAATGGTCTTCCTGTGCGAAAAACATATGCTGCTTGAGGAAAGACATCATCATCGCTAAGAAATTTTGTGCAGCCTCAGAGTGCATAGCCGGGCCATCCACCGCGGCTGCCGGCTATGTGGGGGCTGAGAAAGGGGCGGAGAGAGCTCATTGCCTCCCTCCTGCCAGGGGTTTTGGTAGCGTGCAACGCAGCCGCTCCAGCGGCGCTGGCAGCGCTCCTATCTGCACACGCCGTGCCTGGCGCTGCCTCCCTCGCCACCGTCCCCGGGGGCGCCGGCACAAAGGCGGCCCTGGCGATTGGCAGGGATGGCGGCGGGGCACTGGCACGCTCTTATCAGCGAGCACACTGCCCAGCCCCCGCACGGCCCCGCCGATCTGCCGGGGGCCCGGCTGGGACCCCCTCCCTCAGGCCACAAAGCAAATCCCCAGCTGGGTGTTTATGGCGAGCAGGCATTGTCTGAAATCCGCGCGTCCCCCCACCATAAATCCTCACAGGCACTGGCACGCCTGCAAAATCCAGGAGAGACGGAGAAAGGATTTTTGAGGCTCAGCCCACGGCCGCCTCGCCTCGCCGCGCCGAGGGGCTGAGCGCAGGCTCTCACCTACCTTTGCCCGTGGAGGACCCTCCGGCGTGGCGGGTGAGCGGCGCTGCTCGGGAGCACAACGCCGGGCACAGCTTTGTCAGACCGAGGCAGCCCACGAGGCACAGCCCCGAGCGCCTGTGCCAGGTGCGGGGACACAACTTTGTCAGACCGAGGCGGCCCACGAGGCACAGCCCCGAGCGCCTGTGCCAGGTGCGGGGGCAGAGCGGGCGCGGGGGCCTCGGCGCGCCCCGCACGGGATGTGCCGCGGAACCTCCGCATGGCCGGCCGGGCTGTGGGCCCTGCTCCACATGAGACCCGCCGCTGTGCTCCTGCTTGTCCTCAGATCCCCATTCTGACGTGGGAACGTGCTTTATGCTCTACACGATAAATACGTATTTCACTGAGCACCTGCACAGCGGGCCAGTCAGCACAGCTCCTCATCAGCACGCTGATTTTCTGGCACGTGCAAGCAGAAGTCCTTGGAACAGCCTCTTTTCAGGCTGCCTGGGAGCCTCCAGGTAAACTCAAACATCACCTGTGTGGTAACAGCAGTCAGGGGAGCCAGACCCCAGGCCAGCCAGCCAGGTGGACCCCTGCAGCCGTGCAGGGGTTCAGCTCTCAGCACCGGGGGCACAAATACTGACTGCAGGGAGCTGTCAGCACCTGGGCACCGCGGCCGAGGCGGCTGCCGAGCCCTGGGGAGCCCTGAGCTGTCCCTGCACCTGGAGAGGGGACATCTGTGACAAACGAAGGACAGGAGCCTGCGCTCGCAGCCCTCCAAGTGATTGACAATAAAACACTGCCCCGGTGCCCATTTTCAGATCTAGGCAGCAAGAACTGAGGACTCCAGGGAAAATCCATGGTTTTACAGTTTGTGATATTATTGAGCTTTTCTGGTGCCAGTTTTAAAGCACTGCTATGACCTCTGGAAAGAAGGGAAACTGCATTTCAGCACAACAACGCAGAAAAGAACAAAAAAAGGAAACTTGTTATTTTTTTAAGCTTGAAACACTAGTCAGGTTAAGAGAAAGGAGCAGAATTCTGGCAAGGACAAGAGCACTCAGACTGAACCACAACACAGTAATTAGGGCCAGTAGGTCATTAGACACACAGCTGTATAAACTAGGTGTATAATTAAGTTTCCACACTGCTTTTTCACAACTGTATTTCAGTTTCTTTTGTGGAGGACAATCAGTAATTCATTAATTTAAAGATGTAACAACAGCAGCAGCAAAAAGAGAGAAAAATAGCTGACTTGCCAATCAGGTGCAACCAAAGATTACAATTTTGGGAAGGGCTAATTTTGGAAATGTACATAAAACATCTCTCTTTGTCAGTGGGAAGTAAAAAGTGCCGCCTGACAAACACATTCATGAGACATCATCACTTGTTGACAAGCTGCTGTATATGTATTTCTGGATAAGCATCCCACAAATAGGGTTGCATAGCAATTATAATTCTTGTAGCAGGTGAAATATAAGAAAATGCAAAATTATACACTAGCATGAAACAGTTACAGTACCTCGTTTCAAACGTAAGCCTAGTGTACAAGTTACAGGGCATTTAAAAGGAGCAACTGCAAGACTTTAATTATAAACTAGTTCCTACCGTACAGTAGTTTAGAAAAATCAGCTGCTTCCAAGTTGGCAATATCCATATATAGCTCTGCTGCTGTTTGAAACAGACAACCTGTAAAGTTATCAACAACAGAAGAGGACCTCATGAAATGCTCAGAGACCCAGCCAAAACCTACTTCTGTCCGCTTCATTGATGTGTTAATTTGCTTTAAAACACTCTACATTCACTTTAGAATCTTAAGAAACAACTTTACCTGAGACTGTTGTGACCCATGGGAGGAAAGGGGTGGAGGAAGCAAAAAAAACCCACAATAAAATACTGTCACCAGCCACCAGGCAATGATATATCTCAGAATAGTTGCTTGATTTAGGGAGCCTCTGGTGCTTGCGGTAGGACACAGTAAGTTGTAAATCCACATGTAGTTCTTTACTCTTGTCACTAACACTGTAAGATGGCATCATGCTACACCTCCACTGTTAACAGCAGCATGCAAAAACACATGTAAAAAAGGCTGTGCATGATGCCAATGGCAATTATTTACTCCTCTCTAGTTTAGGGGATAACCAGTGAGTTTTAAAGTAATTGTAAAAGCTTAACACATCCAGTGTATACCCTAGGTGTTTTTGTTTGTTCTCAGAGTAATTTTCAAGGTGCTGCTGTTTAAGGAAACAGTTTAGGGCGCTGTTTCCAGGACTGCTGCAGGAGTGCTCTTTTGTGGGGGCAAGCTGGGAAACAAGGGAAGACATAAAGCAGTAAGGAAATGTGATGTTGCTTTGGTACAGACTGCCCCCATTTAGGCCCTTGTCAGATCCCTTTAGACACTGGGAACCTACAACCTGCAATCACAGACATCTGTCATGAGCAAAAGGTATAAAAGGCACCTAATTCTGTCAGAAGGAGAACATCTCTACTACACTGACATCAAAAGGAATGCCATGCACCTATGCTACCAGAGATGTCAAGATTTCATCAGTGTTTTGTCCTCAAAGAAACAAGTCTGAAATACATGAAAAAGCAAGGGGGGGAATGGCTGTTTGTTACTTCCTTACATGTCAAAGTAGCTGCGTTCAAACTGTATTATAACTTCAGCACGCTGTAATGAATTTCTAAGGGATTCCAGTGAAATAGATGGTTTATCCTGTTCTTTGCAGTGATCTCATGTAATCCTGCAACATTGCGGAGCTACAATACCTTCCTAACTTCAGTATCCCAAAGGAAGTCATTAGTTATGTTGTATTATCAGCCTGGTGATATTATCACTACAAATATTACCTGTATTGATCTGGAGCCATGTAGACATGACTGAAAGCCCTGCTTCAGATTAAGACATGAAAATCTAGCTTGCCAAGAGGTCAGGCACTGCATTACACCCTCAGGTGTGTCAGGCAGGTATCACAGGGAAAAGGAGCATAGGGTAACTAAGGACACAGGCAAATAGCTATTTTTGTAGGGTAAAATCTTTAAATATAACACACTTTCTAATGCGGTCTTAGGTTTTCACCCAGGTGGTGCAAGTCTTTTCAGATGAACTGAACAAGGATACACATTTTGCATGCTTTCTTCAAAATTATGTTTTCCTCATGATTATCAGATAACGCATCAAAATGGCATATCTGAAAGGGTTGTTTTTCCTCAAGGTAAGGTATGTGACTATCAAGCAACATTCCAGATTGTCTTCATGGAAACATTCTCATTCCAAAATACATGAGTGCAATCTTCCTATTTACTTTAAATCACTTCAGGACACTAGATTAAACTAAATAGAAAACAGACGCTCTTGTTCTGGAACAAGGATTATCCCCACATGGAGACAATTAGCACTTATTCCATGGATATGCAGATAGTTATATGGTGCCTTTTTGGGGCAAAATGTCTTTGTAAAACATATGCACATGTGAAGACAGTAAAAGAAGACATAATTATGCTACCTGCAATCAAGAATAGCAATGGGAATACTGACAAATTATTTTGATATATCCCTAAAAATATAATTTATTTTTCTTAGTCTCACTAAGAGAATACTACACTGAGGATAAAAAAAAAAAAACCCAAACCTGAGGTGTGAAAACACCGACTGAATTTACAGGAATAGAATCTCTAGGTTGCTATGTTTTAATGCAGATTTGCCTCTGGAAAAAAATTGTTCCTTTTCATAGCACTGCTGGTCACCTGTCATAACCTTACATTCCTGCTCTGGAGTCTGCATCAGCAGTGCCCACTCCCCTCTGCCAGTTGTGCCATTACAGGTGTTTGGGGACCACACAGGGAACCAGACCCAAGCAGACATTTGGGCTAAAAAGAGCCTCTTTTTGTGGGGCTCAGTCCCAGCACCACAAGCAGCTGTCCCAGCACAACTGAGGAGACCGGGCAGTGATGGAGCAGCGGCCCCCAGGGCGCTTCTTCCTTGGAAAGGACCAGTGTCCACATGGGCTGTGCACTTCACCTTCCAGTTTGGAAAACAAGGGGGTTTCTGAATAGAAAGTTACATTTTCTTACTTACTCCCCTGCAGAGTGCCATGTGCAGAAGTCTCAGGCCAATGCCGTGCCTGTTGGCTGGCTGGGAAATTACCCTGCAAGAAGTGGCCTTTCGATTTTACGCACTTTCAAGTTTGCAGCCTGTGTAGGGCTTAAATGAGAGTGCAGAGCAAGGAGCCCTGGGGGCAGGCTTAGGACTGCAATCCCTATCCAACTGCAAGCATGGGAAAAGCCCCAACATCCCTGTGTCCTTCCTCGCAGCAAGCAGATGGGAACAAGAGTGGGGAGTCCTCCCCTCTGCAAGCCAGAATGAGACAAGGGAGGGAGCTCTCGGGGTGGGAGTCAGACCAAGCCAAAGCCTCCACCTGACCCTCCCTCCCTTGCTGTATTCCATCCCCTGTATTTTTTCTTGGCTGAGCATCATTTTACTTAAGCCTAAAAAGGAGAGCAGAAAACATAGACTAATTACAAAACAAATTAAGTGGCCAGGAGGAATATGCAGTCAGGGGAAAGATGATGGGGTACTGCTGCACCAGAGGAGAAACTAACCCCTCTGCCAGCCTTGATCTACCCGTCTGCCATAACAGCAACTGCCTAAAAATAATTTAGATGAGTGTGGAGGAAGACGTGATGGCAGAGTATTCAACTCTGGGAAGGTGAAAGATAAGAATCCCTGATTTAAATACATATGAACATATTCTGCGCTCCCCCTTCTAAGATTTTATTTAATCTTTGGTAAAATCTGCAAAGCTTTTTCCTACCCCTGTAAATCGGCTTAGCGTGCTCGGCTGAGTACCTGCTGCTACCGCCGGCCATGCAGAGGAAGCCCTGGAAAAGCAAGGTATGTTGCAATTGTTCACACCGGTGGTCTGAGCTTGTTCTTACTTTACAGAAAGTAAAATCAAGATCAGCGTAGGCTGATGCCATCCTCACTTCCATAAAATTCAAAAGGCAATGTAATAATAACCTAGGGAGAATGCTGTATTTTTAGGGTGGGATTACAGAACTCGCACTATGAATTTTAATCTCAGGAATCATCATGTTCTTTTAGGGGTTCAGAAGCCTTTTTTCCTGGGAGTTTTGCACACTTCAGTCATTTAACTTTTTAAAATCTTCCTGTATTTGGAGAGAGAGAGGGAAAAATACCTGCCTGAAACTTTTAGCATTAAAGAACCCCACAACATTTTTGTCTAACGTAATTACTGACAGATTCCAATTGGAAAGCTGTTGCTTTTATTTTAATTTTATTAAAGGAGTGAACAAAGGCTGCCCAAGGCACCACAATAAAATTACATTAACTGTAAAATTACATTATTAATTCTTTAATCTCACTTGAGGCCTCAAGCTGTTGCTATGTCCAATTACCCAGCTAACCACCTGTCAGAACTGTAAAGCTAGTTTAACATTACCTCCAGGACAGTTGTGTGCCCTGTGTTCAGTCAGGTCTGCCAGTGAATCGAAGTCCTGCTGACAGTTATCGCAGGTGTAAATTGACTCATCCTCCATGTCTTCATCTTCCTCATTTCTCTCTTCCTGGCTCGTCACACTGTTCCTCTCTTCCAGGGCCCGGCTGTCCTTCGCTTCGCTCTCCAGCTCTCCTCCCAGGCCACCTGCCAACAGCAAGAACATCCTCTAAGTTTGAGAGGTCTGAAAAATAAGAGCTTTAAGAAGGATGTTGCGCTTATTAAGATACATTTAATTACAGCCGCTCTCACATTATTCCCGACACCTTTCATTATATTAATGTGGTTTTTATATCGTGTGGTGCAACAATTCTCAACTGTATTCTCTGCTGCTTAGTGCGAATCCTGCAAACACTCTCTCCTAATCTTCTCTGGTGGGTGTATAGCGGGAGCCTCCAACTCTGTCATATAAAGTTGTTAGTGTTTTATCACTTAACCAGATTCTCAAAGCTTTAAAAATTGGCAAGATTAATTACAGCCCGCGAAGAAAAGGCATGTGCTGAATTTTAATTCTCAGTGCTCTCCTCTTCCCACCGCCCCCAAGCCCCAATATTAGTAACAACAAGCGAAAAAAATGCTCCAGCTGAATATCCCAAAGCGCACACATACCCCAGGACATGAGAGGTCTTGCTGAACTAATGAGAGGCACTTGGTTGGGCAGATGAGCCTGACATTGTGCTGACCTAGCTGAGAGCAGACACAGTACATCTGACCTTCAGGTCTCTCCAATATTTTTTATCTTTATGACCGGCGTGTGGGCTAGCACATAAATCTTTGCCAGCCCCCCTCAAGTTTTTATCTGCATTTGCACACAGGGAGACTGAGCTGTCTGACAGCCCCAGTGTGGGGGGCCGAGCAGCCCAGGGCCGTGCAGGTGGCCGCTGGCTCTCCACTGGCCATGGGGTGGGTGGCAGGACAGCTGCTCCCTCCCCCCAGGACACCCTCAGTGGCCTTGGTGAGAGATAAGCTTGCAGCCACATCCTCCTGCCTCCAGGACACCCCCTTGGCCACAGTGGACACCCAGATGTGCCTGAAGCCAGTCCATGCGGCACTGCAGACAACCCCTGCCTGGGCTCTCTAGAGAGGCCACCGAGCTGAAAATTCCCTTCAGAGTCCCTGCTGCCCTCCCAGCAGGGAAGCATCCATTAGGCGCACTAGCCATGGTGGCCAGGCTTTGGTGACCGGCTGAAACAGAGCTGCTGCCTCCTCCTCCTCTGCACACAAGTTCCCCAGCAGAGGTGATACAGCCCCAGCTGCTGCACCCGCACTATTTCACCTGCCTCCAGAAGCACTCATGCTCTTAATACACCCTGTCAGTATGATGGGAACACTTGGGAAGTCATTCAGAGTGAAACAGAACCACAGACTCTGCCAGCAGAAGAGATCCTTGCACACTGGCTGACACCAAAAGCCCGGGAGCTGCCCTCAGCCAGGTAGGAGGGAGATGCCCACTTGTTGGTTTGGGATGTGTTTGAGTTTTAAGCCATTAAGGAAGGACCAGCAAACAGAGAGATGAATTGTTTCTAAAATCAGATCAGCGCCAAAAACATTAAGGACAACCAATGCTGAGAACATGAAGCAAAGCTGAAAGTAAAATTTATTCAAGACGAAAACTAGTTACTACAAGCACTGCGATTCAGACACACACATTACTAGAGCTCTGCTACCACTATCCAGCCAGAGCACATTTCATACCACCCTCTGCTCTGTGCATGGGAACATAAATCAACCAGAGTAAAACACTCTGCAGCTTTCCATGGAGCACTCGTAACATGATGTACCCTTCCAATTGCAATGGAAATATTAAAAATCAGCGCCTGCATTGGTGTGTCACAGCCTCCCTCTTAGCAGTTAACTGATCTGCACATTTTCAGATTCTTTACATACCTTTCTACTACAAAATTTCCATTAAGGGCGAGATATAATATTCATCTTAACAAATCAGATATGCCACTTACACAGCAGTAATGAATTTAAGGATTTAGTTATAAAAAGTATCACTCACTAAGCACTCCATATTGTAAGTCATCATCTATACTATGTTTATTGAATAAAATGCCACTAGCTGAACCTCATGCTTTACAGACTCTTCCTTAAATAAAAATGTCTAGTAATGAAAAAATCCCACAATTCTGGTTCTCTTATATTACTACTTCACCAAAGAATAAGTCATTTTTAGACCTATGCTAGCTTTGCTTTATTTCACACATCATTTAATGTCTGTATTCAAATTATCACTTACATTTTGTCATATTTACTTGGCATATTTACTTGGCACCTTTATACAGTGTCTCATTCCAGACTGCAATCACAAACATTTTAGCTCATTCAATCTTTTTAAAGCTTATGTCCTGCATACTTAATAGTTAATAAATCAGAATGTCACCTCTCCAGTTTTATGACAGAAACCTATAAAAAGAGTCCAAGTATATAAATGTAACCTAAAGAATTGGCACCTGAGTCCATGCTGCCTGCTGACCAAGGCCTTGGAAGCGCTTCTGAACCAACTTCGCCACAACCTGAAGAAGAAAGCTTTTAGGCAACTTTGGGGAGATTTAAGGGACCCTCACTGACGTTTTTTGCAGAAATGCTGTCTTTTGAGAGTTAACCTAGAGACCAGCTGATCTGGTGAGTACACTGTGACAAATTCATCCTTGGTTTTACTCCAATACTTCGTGACTACACCAGGGATAAAGCTGCTCGACCGAGTCCAACAATAACAAATAATTTAGCACACTGCTTTAGGAAAAATAAATTGTACAATGTGAGATAAGAAAATAGATTCCCCACTGCAAAGCAAAATTCCAGAAACATTTTTTAATTCCCTGTTGAATGGGAAATCTGATCCTCTAGGCAACTTCTTTAAAACGTCGTTGCTTGACAGAGTTGTATGTCAAATAACACAAGAGTGAAGCTTGCAGAAATTATTTAGCAAATGCAACCCTGCTTTACAATGGGACTTTTTTCTGGTTTTGGTGAGTTGAAGGAATTGTACATGTCTGCCACACCTCTGTGTTACTGTCCTTCAAATAAAATGGCCTTCAGATTCCTCTGCTGAGAGCTGCACACTTCGTGCTTGCCTTGCGAATACCGAATACTGCTGAGAAAAATCGGTGGTGTTTCTTGGGTTTTTGACCGCAGGCTGCCAGCAGGGTGTGGGGGGTGAGGGTGGCCCTGGGGAGACACTCGCTCCTCACCCAGGGGAGCAAAACAAGCAGGGCAGTGATGGGAATGGGTGGTCCGGCCAGCAAGGAAAAGCTTCAAACGCAGCCCAGCTGCTCCCGCAATGAGCTCAGTTTCCCTGATGAGGACAGCAGGCCACGAGCATTCCTCAGGAGCTCCTTTCTGCAGAGCTCTGCTGTAGCAGTTCACAAATTTAACCTGCAATTTTCCTGCCGGCAAGAACTGCAGGAGCACCTTGCCTGTGGGTGCAAGCACCCTGCCAGAGGGGTTCGGGTCACCACCGGAGGCCAAGGTGCTGCTGGCACCGCGAGCAGGGCTGGCTTTGGAGCTGGGCCTGGCTCGGGGGGGACACGTCTGTGCTCCACCAAGAAAAGGGGCTGCTTGGTTGCTCGACCAAACAGGGCCTTTTGCAGCTTCCAAAGATCAGTGGCTGCATTGTGGCATCAGGCACGGATAGATACATTAACTGCCACAGCTAATTTTAAGATTTCATTTTTAAGCCTTGGATTTTAGTGAGTTTAATTCAATAGTAAGTAGTTTCTATCTAAATTGCCTAAAAAATTCGCTATAATCATAGTTACCAACCTGAAGGAATTTGTGCACCAAACACCACTGCGAGGACAGCGCAGCACCACGGGCACACAGCTCACACCAGTGTGCTGTGCTCAGCACGAGGCTGTGGCAAATGCCAGCAGAAGCGAGCTGCTGGCAGCACCAGGATAAATTATCAGGATAAATGATCACTAATCGGTTCCAAAGAGGGGCTAACACTTTGGTGTTATGAGTAATCTTTACGTGATCCTGCCGTATCTAATGATGGTTCTAACAATCTTCTTTTATGAGTAAGACAAGATACAATTTGAGAGGCCAGTCTTAAAAGCATACTTCACTACTCAAAATGTCAGGAAACGGGGTGGGGGCACTTTTTTGTTTTTNACACAAGAATATTTTACCCTATGACCTAAACAATCTGGACAACAGTCAGGAATATGTTATTCTAATTGCCACTAAAGTTAATGTTGTTAATGACTCTTGGTTTTTTCTATACAAGCCAGCTTATGCTCTAGAAAGTTACTATTTCAAAGGAGACATAGAAAGAACGGGGAGTGTTCCTGCCTGACCTGGTGGTCCAAGGAATGTGGCAAACTTGGCAAAGATGAAAAAGTGAACTCCCAAAGGTCCAGTTTGAAAGTTGCAGTCAGTAAAAATGCCTTCTGAGCTGTGTTCAAAACAGCTCTGTTACAGGAACAACGCACTCCTAAAGCCAAATATTTGAAAACAGATTACTTGTACCACGTTCAGCTCGGGTCTCGCTCAAGTCAAGAGCAAATTTCCCTTGCTTCAGTCAGCCTGGGACAGATGGCGCGGCCACCAGGTTGGGACTGTGCTTGGAGCTTAGCGTGGCACAGCCTCAGCCTGGCCATGAGAGCCACGGCAAACTGCTTTGGGGACTTCAGTTACCGGGCAGGAGTGCCATATGCAGGGCCATACTGGAAAGATCTTCCATTTCCACTGAAACACTTGGAAATGGGTAACACCTTGCAACACATGGGCCAGAAGAATTGAAAAGAAACCAACCTCAGCTTTTTTGTGTGGAATCAATTATGGACAGTTTAAATTTTTTATTCTGTCAACACAATACAGGGTAGGCAAGCCTTTCTGTCTTTGAGCCAATAAACTTTCTGGGCCTTTATTTTTTTTTTTTTAAGCCTATGAACGTTTTGAAGCTGGAATTTATTATAAATCTGCTCTTAGCAGCTATTTAGTACAGGGTCATGCCTGGCTTTAAATAGGTCCAATAATGGGGCTTCTTTTAAGCAGGCATCCACGGATACCTAGGCAGCACTTTCTATCCCTGCAACTTTGCCACACAGAGCTACGGCTGCAAAGTCACACTCTGCAAAGCACCACATAAACATCTACACACACATGGTCATGCACTGGCCAGGTCTGACAGCTGGAAGGCAAAACATAAAATAAAGAGTGGGAAAGAGGCATCCCTTCACTCCTCACCTCAGTCCAAACAAAACAAAGGTCTCGTAAAGGACTGCGGTTATTTCTAGAAGTTTTCCTGAGATGCAGGACTAGTGATAAAAGTACATGGCACTCAAGAAATAAAAGCTAATTGCTGGAGGAGTGATGGGTACTGGCAAACAACTCACACCTCCTGGGGCTTGGCAGAGCCCTGCAGTGCCCACCCAGGGGTGCAGCCTTCCTGTCCCGCGGACACAGGGCTACCCCTGCAAGACAAAAGGAAAGGAAATTTCATCCATAATTAGGAAGTGAGAACAAAAGAGACAAATGACTTAAAGGAAAAGCCTAATCTAAACGTTTGTTAGTGCATGTTTTGCTCAGCGTCAAATGCCAAATCAGTGTGGGGGAGGTTTCTACTTTTATGTGGTTTGTTAAATTTTAGTGTTGTCTTTAGTTCTGTAACATAGAAAGAGAGTCCAAAGTTCTCTGCACTTGCGATCAAAGAATGAACAAATGCCAAAAAAGTCACTAGTGTTTCAGTAATTAAATCACAAACAAACTTAAACTGAAATCTTCATCGTGGGATGAAGTCTTGCCTTTACTGGGTACTCCCACTCTGTGACTCCTCAACATTTCAAAAAATGTCTTTTTTAAACACTTCCATTTTGAGCACAGGTATGTGTGTGTGCTACCTCTCAATGGGCCAGGGCTCTCCTGTGAGCTGCTGTAACCTCTGCAACCATACCCACACAAAGCTGCCAAAAATCTGTTCCAGCCAAGCAAACCAGGTCAGAAAGCATGGACTGCGTCCCAACCCTAGGACCAGGAGCAGGTATCAAAGGCAGCTCGCTCCACACATCAAATCATCACTATGTGTATCAAAGGCAAGCAGGTTTGGTCCTCCATCATGCAGTGCAACATACCACTTTCACATGGTGTCAAACCACATGTGGTAGAGAAAAAAGGTGCCTAGCTGAAAAACAAAGAGCCAGAAAGGAATAATGCATGGAACATCACAGTGTATTCATCCAATGGTAAATCACATGGGATGACTACATGACAGGGCAAGCGAGCAAAGTGCAGGCACACAATCCTGCTGACACTCAGTCACCGTGCAATGCTTCACTCAGGCTGAAGAGATCCACACATCAGATCTTGCCTTCCCTCAACAAGGGGAAAGAAACAATCATAATACCAAAAAAATTATTTGATCCAGCATGTAGTTAATGGTGTTGGCCTCCTAAGACTTACAGCTTAATAAAATTGATCTCACTGCAGTACTGTAATGAAGAACAGTAGGATAAGGCTACCCTCGAACCATGAAAATTGCATATTGTTACCTCCTCGTGCCCTCCTAGGGCTATGGCCGCTGCAGCCTCTGCGAGCTGTCATTTGTCTGGCTCTGACAGCAGCCTCCACCAACAAGCAGCAACGGTGGCTGCAAGAGCTTCTTTTGGAAAGGCAGGGGAAGAGGGAGAGTGTTCAGTGCTGGGTATCTCAGCATAATAACTCACAGGATAAAGCACAGATTACACCAGTAATACTATTTATGTGAAGGGTTTTAACAACAAAATATACAAAAGTCAGACATGCTAGGAAGCACACATGATCACATTTCACAACAGAGCCTTATTACACTCCAGTATGTATTAAATCATAATAATTTGTGAGCAAATGGACAGTTCTCAGCATTCTTCAACTTGGCAAAGAAAAACTAATTTAGCAGGGTACAGCACCTCCTTCTCTATCTGCTGGTACACACACTCTCAGAGAAAGGAGTTCCAAGCACCCCAGGAATAACTGGTGCCAGCACCAACACTGCACCTGCTTCTGCTGGCCCTGCACCACTCACAGAACTGGTGCTGACAGCCCTGCACATCCCACAGCTGCCTCTCAGCAGCCTTCTCTTAGCTTACTTACACCAGCACTTCTCAGGGAAAATGTCTATCTTCCTTCAGATAGAATGCAATTTTCTCAAATTAGCAGCAGTTTAAGAAAACCCCAAGTGTCTCCCTGGAGTTTAAAGGCATGGAAAATGGCAGGAACACGCAGCAGAGGACTGGCAGCTCATTGCACTTTCCTTTGCTGTAGCAGTCACAGTTGTCACACACAGAATGGGTAACACATGAAAACCTCTTGCCCTGCAGTGCCTTGCTTCCACCTGAGCCCACCTACGTCTCCACATTGTTATCTCTGCTACGGAGATGAACCATACCTATATTTAGAGATATGCATGCATGGTATCATTGCCCTGTTTTATCCAGTGAAAGCAAGACTCTGCCATCTTTGCCTCCATGCAAATCCAGCCTTGCTGCTGGGCTGTGTGTAGCCAACTCCCAGAACAACGTCTATTTATACAGCCAGTCCTGGCTCCAAGCTCTGTTTAGAACACTGTAACCATGTACATCCAGCATCTTACCTGAAACCCACTGGCTTTCCTCAGTCAATGATTCTTACACATCTCACTCACGTGCACAAACTCACCCTACAACCCTGGTTTCCTTGGATCAAGACTTCCATAGTATCCTTTAGTCAACATACTAGAGAAACCTTTTAATAAATGCTGTTAATTTTTTTATTGATCAAACTGTGAGCCATTTAATTTTCCATTATAGCAGAAATCTCCTATAGGAGCATTCAGATTGAGTTTCTTTATTCTGTCTCTAGAAGCATGTCACTTTTCATTATTGCTGAAAAATTAGAAAGCAGCTTCTCTGTTCTTTATGGCTTTTTTTAAAGTTTAGTTACTGAAGGGTTATTAAACTTGGAAAATATACAGACAGGCATAATGTGATGAATAAGTTCCTCACTGTCTCTAACCAACTTTAACATTAGCTTTTTTATATTTTTTTAAGTTTATTTTCACTGAAAGACTGCCTGTAATTATTACTCATGTTCTCCCCAAACACTTATGTTACTAAAGTGTGAAATGTCTTCTAACACAAAGACAGTTCTCTGGGAAGTAATTACAAAAATGCATTCAGGGGCAATAATTTTATATTAACTGTCAGCAGCATACATCTTCTGAAAAGGCACTTGTTATGAAGGAATTATTTGTGTGGAATTTGAAGGCACTGAAGGCGAAGGAAAATTGCAGAAACACATTAAACTGAAACTCCAGCTCCCTCATCAAGGGTCAGTTTATGTTTAAATCATTACCTTGAAGGCAACCCCACACCTTCCAAAGAGTCTATTAGAAAGACAGTTTCAATTTATGCACAAATTGGACACAGTCTCCAGTTTTTGGAGTGGAACAATTTACACCTCCTTTTTAAGGAAATTTCTGAGCAGCTAATTGAAAGAGTTAAGTCTGAAAATTATGGACTTCTGTTAACCTTTCACTGATGACACTAAAAATACTTGCTACTGATTTATGGATAGTAACAAAAATAGTGGCCTCAAAACTGACCAAGCACATTAAAAAGATATCTGTGTCTGTAGTGGCTGCAGGAAAAGATTTAATGAGTATTTCACAGTAACTTTTAGCCTACAGGCCAATCCCTCAGTCCTTAGGAAGGTGAAATAACTCAGTGAAAGGTTTTTAAAAAGTGAAACCCAGCAACAGTAATTAGGCATCACATCATTTTAAAAGTGAGGGGGTTTTTTAAATCAAATAAGGAAATCATGTAAACACCACCAAACAGTAAAATTTCCTCTTAATCGTGGCTGCAGGTAATGTTTCAGCCTTTCTAGTGCTTTTACTAAAATGATTTAGATGTTACTATGCTATGTGACAAATGCACTTACATGCCGAAAAGCGGACAAAGAGCTGAGTTATTATTATTTATTTGCATGCAAGCAGCAGTGGGATTGTACTTTATAGTGTTAACAGCACATAGTGTTTATCAGCTCTTCAGTGTTTGGCAGGCAGTTTAACAGGATAAATATGGGATGTAAACACTTTCCCGACACAAAAAGCATTGTAAGTGAATTTTAGGGAATGCAAGGAAAGGCAGAGAGCGGAGCAGGGCAGAGTGTGCCAAAGTGGTTGGCTGGCACAGCGCCCGACTGGGGGACACTGCCCAGCCACTGCCCATGGTCACCCTCGGGGTGCCCTCCCAGGCCCGGGACGGACACCGTCCCCCCACATGGCTGCGAGGAGAGCAGCACCCCCTTTTACACCGGGGCCTCCTCCTTGGAAAGGACAGGCTCAAACCCCTGCAGAGCTGCTCTGTGCATCTCTGGGGCACAAATCAGAAAATGTGTTTGCACCCAAACTATCTCTTAGTCAAGATTTGTGATTGCCATGCCACACATTATCTGCCTCTGAAAAAAGATGCTGCTGTGCATTTCCAGATTCCAGAGGTGCATCTGAATGGGAGTAACTGCCACGTTCAGTTCCAACAATGAGGTTCAAATCAAACCAGATCTAAAATCCATTTTATATGCATGCATTTTAGATATAAAATTCATTTATATGCACAAAGAAATCAGAATGCAGCAAGTATGAACTTCAGAGTGAAGTGCATTTCATTATAAAAATGTGCTTTTCACTCTTTCACGTAAACTGCTCAATAATATTGACCATCATACTCTAATACATGTAACTTTTCAGAAGAAAAATGGCATTTTTAGGTATATGAATATTTTAATAAAACTCAACTTACTGTTTTTCAAGTCTTTGTTGAAGAGAAGTGTTCTGTTTCCAGCAGTTCTATGGAATTCCACTCACAGCTAACCTGGGACTTCTTAATCACATTTTAATCCACAGGCATGACAAACCTTTTCTTTTCTTTGAGGAAATGGTGTGAACGATTTTCTTTTTTTTTTGTTTTTTCTTTTTGTGGCTTTTTGGTTGTTTGGTGCTTTTTTACTTCAAGGTAAAGCCAGATATCTGCAAAACTTAAATCTATAGCTCCCTGAACAGACAGAATATTCAGAAGGCTTAATAAAATTCACATGTGGCTTGTTATTGCAGCTGCATATCAAATGCAAAAATAAGGTATTGACTGGTTCCACTCACAATAGCAGCTGCTGGAACTCTTTATTAAAATAAACCTGTTGATTTTCAAAGAGAGAAAAATTACAGATGATGTAATTTACCATAAGCAATACATGCCACTAACGTATTTTGATGTCCCTTTGACTAATTCAAAATGCAGATTCCTTTATTGTTTCTCCATAAGGTGCAGAACTTTGAATTGTCCTTTCTGCAGGAAGTTCTGGTCCTGGAGAATTTGTGCCTTCAGTGTACAGCCCTCGGTGTATGCTCACAGGAGCAAGATGTAAACAGAGCAAAGACTAAATACAAAAATACCCTTAGGCCCCTGAACCTATTTCCTTTCAAAATGCACTTTTCCCTGCTTTAAATATGGATTTGTTTAGAAGTTTTGCTGAAAAGGAATGCCTTTCACAAAACAAACTGGTAGAATCCTACAGGTAGCATTTACATTCCTTCTTTTATACCTATAAAAACCCCAGAACATTAGGACTGAGAGAGTAAGAGAGCCCTCTGCAAACTGTCAGGAACTGAAGTGGATCAATATAGAGGGAAAAAGTGGAACAAGAGCAAAAAATGTATTGAGGTAGGAAGAAAAATGCAGGCAAATAGAGAAAGCAATAATTATTTCACTGACCTTCTCATGGGTCTTGGTTTGCTCAGAACCTGACTGGATCATTTTCCATCGGGAATGACAAATGTGTGGCTGAAGGAGCACAGAAGGGACCCACTTCTGTGATAACTGTGCCTGGAAGTCTTCAAAACTGTGATTAAAGACTTGAGAGGCTTCAGTGGGGCCGGGTTTGTGGAGTTGGCTGCTCGGGTAAAACTCCTGGTTTTATCCAGGGTACAGAGGGTTGAACCTGGATCACGACTTAGTTGTGGGTTTTATGGCCTGATCAAATACCCCACATCATCTTTGGAGGAAAAAACCCTAAATTACTTTCACTCTACAAATCTGGCTTGCTCTGGGGGAAAGGAAAAAAAAAAGAAAAAAAAAAAAAAAAAAAGNAAAAAAAAAAAAAGGTGTTTCAAATGCACCTGAGGAAAAAGCCATGTTTTCCCAAACACATGTTTCAGTCTCTCTGCAACCAGTTGCTGCTGGCAGAGGCTCACACCGCTGCTCGAGGGGAACCTTCCAAGATGGGCAAGATGGGCACTGCCAGCACAGAAAGCAGGAACTGGGAGAACAGTACCTCTGCCCTGCTCCAGCTATGGCTGGGAGGGACATCTGTAGGTAGCCCAAGTGATTTAGGAGGCTAATACTCGCAAGTGGCAACAGACTGCAGTAAAAACCCATGAAACTGGAAATAAATGAGAGCTAGGCACCTACGTGTCCAAACAGCTTCAGAAGAGCAGGGCTCGCAAGCTTTCAGAAACGTTACCCTCAGGTCTCATCGTGCGTCTCTGCATAACCAAGCACCAGGCTGGGCATCGTGTCTTGGCGCAGGGACACAAACCATAGCAAAAGAATTCAGTTAATGAACGTGAAAAAAAGCAACTGTTATAACAAGATTCTCAACCAGAAGAGAGTTAAGAAAATCATACTATGCAGCACAGGAAAGGGTATTTAACAGGTGGCCAAGTTGTTAGAGAACCATTGGGTTTTGCAGTCTTCCTTCCCGTGTGCCCCCGGCCGGCTCCTGCTGCACGAACACACACCGAACCTGCCCAGCAGATACAGCCAGGAGATCACCACAAGCCAATAAGGGATGACTCAGGAAGTTTCCTGCCCCTTCCTGCTCACTCTTTCCTGGGCTTAAACCGAGTGATTTTGGGCGGTGGGCTCAGTTAAATTTCAGTCTGTGTTTAAAAGAAGCCCACATGCAAAAATGAATGTACTTCAGATTTCCTTTTTAATTTCTTTCCGTAATACTGAACTCTGAAGTCCTACACGTTTCACTTGACAAAGCCATTAATTCAGTAATTTCACATAATTAAATCGAGCAAAGCAGAGTATTTAAATTGGAGCTAAGTGAAATATACTTCTGTGCAGCTCATGCTGTTAGAATTGTGCTGCATGCTATTCTGCTGCTGCTGCTCATTTATTAATTTAGGATTGGCTGAAATGTGACACTGTGTAATAAGGAATTCACTGGTTTCAACAGTATTAGGTATAAAAACAAAATTTTTAAATCACAGAGGACAATGTATCAAGCATCAAATGAAATAAATTAATCCCTTTGAATGAGCCCTTCGCAGAGCACTTCTGCACCCAGCTGAAACTGGCACCCAGGTTTGCATTTTCCCTGTGATAACTAATTTCTGGATAAAGGTTTTCAGCTCTTTATGCTGGAATAAGCAGTGAGCTGCACTAGTCCGCCAGTGTGGTGATCCCTTTAGCAATGATAACACTTTTTCCCTAGGATCTTCCTGCATTTTTTCTTCTAGCCCTATGTGTTAAAGAAAGTGTGAGAAGACATTTAGAAGACTTAAAGTTAAAATGACTTTAAATTTGGGTCATTCAGCAGGTCCCAAGTGTCAGCGCAGGAGACAGCAGTATGTACACAGCATCAGGAATTGGAAGAGCCCTTGGACCTACCATGAACATGATAGATGGCAAAAAAAGAATAAAAAGGACAGATAAAACCTGATGCTTATATTTTTTGCTGACAAATGAGTAATAAGGGTGAGAAGTTAAGAGGGAAAATAATCCAAATAGTGGAAATACTTTAAGTAATTAACAAAGCCTCTCCAGGATATAGTGGTGCTGGTTTGGGGTTTTTTTCCATCAGTGCTTTCTGTTTCTCAAATTTCTCATGAATTACCTTAATTGGGCTCTTCCAGGTAGGCTGGAAGTTCCTCCACTTCTTCCTGGCCTCGAAGGACACCTGTGAGAGGGGCAGCTCTGGCCGGCTCGTGATGGCCCTCACCAGATACTGCTCATAATGAGCTGCTCCCACTGATGAAAAGAGGGGGGGCTAGGGGGAGATATTGTAGCTGTTGTAATTAAGCTTGTGAAGAGTTTATTTGGAGAGAAATTAGATTTATTTACATGTTGCTTTGTTGCTGATGAAGCACCAGCTATCTGGGAGAACTTCTAATTAACCCTAATTTAGTTGATGCGCTCCTTAGCAGCCCCATTCCCTGTGTACTTTGCCAAGGTAAAAAGTAATAACTGTAACAAAATTATCCCTTTTTTTAAAGGCACTTTTTTGGGAGGAACCTAGTCCCAACTTCTTTGTTACATTATGAAAATTGTGTTTTAGTTGCTGACTGGTAGAAAGATACACAGTTGACAACTTTATCCTACTCCATAGCTTTCTCAACAGCCTGTGGTGGGTGTAGAAAAAGGGGTTAGGGCTTTGCTTTGGATCTTTGCACTACTCTTACAGCCATCACAGCTAGGAGTCTATTTTTAAACCTCTTCCACTCCCTACATCCTTGGCCAGTTATGCCGTCTGGCCTCAGAGTTCATTAACCAGACACGGTTTTAAATTATTTCATTACAGGATCAAGGTAAAATCACTTAACTCTTAGGATGACTTTCTTATTTAATAGTTCAGTGCTGCTTTCCAGTGCCTGTGGTCTGTAGTGTAGCTTTTCTGAGTTGTTTGCAACTCAGAAACACATTTAAAATACAACAGGCTTACAACCTCTTGATATAAAAACAAACACTAAAAAGTCTCCAGTTTTTAAAAAGCATTTTGGAGGAAGAGCAACACCAATTCTTACTTAATTTCACAAACACATCATGAGCACTAAGTACCACTTTTTGGAATTAAGGGCAAAAAATGAAACGTAATTTAGTTCTGTTATACGGAAGCACTGATGCTTTTTCATCACAACACAAACCCGGAGATTCAAAGAGCATTTGCAGAAGTGATATCCCTCATGTCTTCACCTCCACAGCTGTTTACACATGCAGTATATAAAGACAAAAAATGGGGAAAAAAAAAAAAAAAAGTGTATTTAGCAAACATTGTGTCTAGGAACTGTTTTACCAATCTGACTGTTACAAACTTGTGCAAGATTTCTGCCTGAAATTCACCTTAATCAGAAAAGGTACATTTTTTTTCTGCACAACCTTTCTTTCATAAGATTATAGACCAAATGCTGCTCTCAGTTATACCTCACTGGCCCTGTTGATTTTCTTTATGCTTCTTGGATGTTACTGTGGAAATTTGGCAATAAATGTATTTTGCTTAATATGAACAAGGAAGAGAAGCCAAATGCTTTTCACACAGAACATTTCTCATTCATTTAGCAGAATAAATGGTCTTCTGCAGCTCTGTGCTAATTGCAGACAGTCTGATATGAACTGCTATCAAGGTTTAAGTCCACTCTTTCTCAGTTTCAATAATGGACACACATTCTACAGAAAGTAATGACAGCATTACAAACCGACTATTTTTCTGCAAATATTTGATTCATTGAACAGTGCAAAATTGAAACCTTCCCTTTTGTCACTGAAAGAAGGACAGACTATACATATCTTTCTTTAATATTGTCAAAATTATGTAGAGGAAGACTTCAATTCTAAATACTGTCTTATAGACTTTTAAGCAAGTTTCACAGTCAGAAAAGGCACTGATCTTTTTGTTGCTACAGTTGCATCTCCTTGATGTGTCAGCAGGAATGGCCTGACATAGCCCTTCTTGGGAGTATGCTAATTCAAGTCCAAGTTACACATTTCTTTTAACAAAAACCATAAGCGAAATCAAGACGGAACTAATCAGTCTGTCAAAACGATACATTTACAAACCACAAAAACATCTTATTTGAATAAGAAAGAAATAGTTCCTTGATTTGCTTTCTGTGAATAGAAACAACCACTATCTGCATCTGTATTTATTCATCTGACAAAATCAGGGCACAGGAATTTAGTGTCATTTAAGTCACTTATAGCCCCTATCCAAGCTAAATAATACCAATAAGCACAAGTCTACACCATGCCCAGCTCAAGGATTCCAAAAAGCCTCTCAAGGGAAAACCGTCACTCCTCCTCCCAAGTAGAGCACAATATATTAAAATAAAATATACACAGATAGAGCAACAAATCTAAATTTCAAACCCTTCTCAGAGGACATTTTCTGCCAAGGTGCTTCAGTCAGCCCCAGCTCACAACGCACACAGAGGGACACCACCAGCAAGCGCCTTCCCACCGTATTTCTCTCAAATTGAAAATTCTCCCTTGCTTTGGTTCAAACAACAGTCAGAGCCTTAAAACACGTACACACACTACATGGAGACCTCACCAAGTCAGTGGTTTTCTTTATCCAAGCAAGAACTTCCAACCAATAGGGAAGAAATTTGCCTACAGGGTCCCTCCATTTTATGCTGGCAAATAACTTCCTTCTGAAATGCTGCAACTTGCAGTATCAAGGCTCTTGGAGGGGAAACTCTGGGATGAAGTGACATGTGTAACCCCATCATAAGGAAAAAGCACTGTTAAACATCCAAGTTTTCCTTTTGGAGCTTTGATGAGTTTACTAAGAAAATGGAACAGTGGGCTCACTGACTAGAACACTCAAGTTTAAGGAAAAGTGTGTTTTCTTTAGTCATAATGATGCAATAATATGTCACAGCTCTTAAAAGCACCTTTCATGTTTGAAACACATAAGTAACACTTGCATATCAGTTTATTTGGACAACAGAAACTTCCCTTGCTGCAGGAGCCTGGAACACGAGGGCACAGGGTGGTGGCTCTCCCCTTCTCTGAGGAGGCATAAGCCATTACCCAAACATTACACCTACAAATTTCAACCCAGCAACAAAGAGGGTGAGTTTTCTATATCTAGAAGATTACACCACTAAAATATATTGAACAGATTCACTGCAAATGCATCAAAGCTTTCAACAAGACTGGTTATTTTCAGCCAAATTACCAGGCTGATGTTTAAATACCAGTAAGCTGAAGGAGTCCTTGTTTATCTGTCGCAAACTACCAACTTATCCTCAAGGAAGGGCCAAGCTAAAACATGTACCTCTAAATCCACGCTGTTCAGCAGCAGAGTAACCTCTTTCTGACTCAGATGTTTACATTTTTACTGCTAATTGATTTACCCCTTCTGAAGGAGTTGCCTTGAACAGGAGGCGTCCCTTCTTTCTCCCCTTACCCCCCCTGCTCCAGCTTCATTACAACCCTGAGCTGTTGCCAAAATGAGATATTGCCTCATTTTTGGTACCGTGCCCTTGAAGGCATCTTATTAGAAAAGACCATTTCTTAATTAACATTTTTGATCTTTAATCTATTACACATCCCTTTAATCCCATACGGAGGAGCTTTTGGCCCACTTCCGCGGCATGGCGGTGGGAGGCAATAGACTTGGCAATTTGTGCTGAGGGCTCTCTCCCAGCTGGGCTCCAGCACGGCCAGCTGCAGGGCTGGATATGCTCTCACTGGTCAGCAGCAGACATTTGCAGTTATTACTTTATTGCCTTTTTTTTTTTAATATAGATTTCAGAGAGCCACCGCTCAGTATTAAAGCCAACAGGCAGAATGGCAAGCTTGTGGATGAGATCAGACTTCAGCATGTGGCTGTCAAGCTCTTAGAATAACCAGCAAAACTCTTAAGTGGGAGATTTAGTGGATCACCAACATGTGAAGTGTTAAAGAAAAGTACAATGCTAAGTCCCTTACATAATTTTACTTGCAAATAATTACAGCAATTACAATGTGCTAACTGGCAATTAACATTACAGGCTTCACAACTCACCAGAATTTTTTAAAACACGCTGTGGCCCTATGTAAATTGTCTCTTTGGTACTTCTGATTTGGTGGCTGTATGAGCTAATGGCTACACATTAGCTCAGCAGATCTCGGAACAGTATTGCCCACGTGCCAGATAATTTAATTAGAGGCTTGATCTTGTCAGAGCTTTATGCAACACAGACTGCTTCCAAGCAAAGTGTGTGGGTTTTTTCCTTTCTCTTTGGTGTTTTGTGACTGTCTAATAATTTCTACTAACGAACACCAAAGCGGTCCAAGGGAGAAAGGAAGCACAGCTAGCGCCACACACCAACAGGCAGCACTCCAGTCCCAAAGTGCAAGGAACTCAAAAATATGTAGAGCAAGACACATTGAGCACCTCTTCCACACACACCCCAGTCTACCACCAGGTCTCTGCACACGTCTATTAAATCTTCATCGTGCTGTTACTCAGCCCCAAAGAAGACAAAGGTCACTTGTCTCCAAGTGAGAGCTATAGGGTATCTCAAATCTCATTATAAATGGTGCCATTTAACAGTTTTCTCATTGGAATTTATACACAACAAATACAAGATTATGAGATGAGCTTGGTTTATTTTGACAGTGACATCGTAATTCCTTGTAGTGAGACTGGAAAAAGGCTAATTTAGACACTAAATGACAGAACATATCTTCTATTATGGCCTTAATTTTTTGTTTGCTACACATTTTTATATTACAGTAACAATACTTGGACTCTTGGTCCATGATAAGATAAACAGCTTAAGATAATATAACCAAAAATACCGTAGCAAAGGCTACAAAACTTTTACAAGTCAGGTCAATGTTGAACAAGACCCACTAGAGGTCCCTTCCAACCCAAATGATTCTAGTTTCCTGTGCAGAACAAGCAAAGATTTTTTTGGGCAAAGCATCATAAATTTCACGCATTTCTTCACTGTAGAGTTTCAGATCAATGTTCTTACTCAGCGTAGAACGCAAAACAGTGCAGCTTGTTCATTCCATTTATTTTTCTTCTTTTACAACCTTGTTTATAAAACCCCATTCTCATGACTGCCACAATTTGTTTTTTTCTTAAGAATAATGATTACTGGGGATCCACCACTGTGGCATTATATTTTATTGATTTTTCTTGTTTAAGCAACAGGCCAACATAATATATTCTACTGTTCTTGTTCTCCATTTATTCAGGCTGGGAGCTTTGAGCTACCAGTTACAACTGCAAAGTATAAACCAGTCAAAGGAGAACAAGTTTCTGTGAAAACCAAAGAAATTGTTCACCAGGAGACTTTTGTTCAACTCTCCAGCTGTCTGCTTTCACAAAGGTAAAACCACTGCAATCACCTCCTACGGCAGCGTGGTTTCAGCTTACCCCACTCCTAGCAGCCAGACGAGGCAGATTTGGAAAAGCAAAGCCACTGACCTGCAGAAGTGACTCAAAGCAGGATGGGCTGGCAAGTGCCCATCGGTCCCAAAGCCAGAGCCCTTTGGGGAAGGTCAACCTGCAGCATGTGCACGCTGCATAATGCAAAGCAGCGCAGACACGTGGCACAGGGAAGACATCCTACTAGGGTTGGGAGGCTTAATTAGCATTTGCAAAGTGCTTTGAGATCCTATATAGAAATATTTACTGAAATAAGCTCTTGAAAGCACAGTTTGCCTGACCATTCTGTCTGCTCAAATCTGCAGATTAGCAAGTCCAGAGTGCAGCAGAATTGGATCAATTAGAGATGAGAAGGATTTATCAGGTGATCTTACCCATCCCTCTGCTAATGTAAGACCATTCCTACAGTGTATTTTCAAGTGCTTTGTCCAGTCTGGTTTGTAAATTACCAAAGTAATGGAAGATAATACCAGGCTATTAGATCCCACTACCTGGAAATGTTTCCTGGTATTCAGCCTAGCATCTCCTTTGCTTTACCTTAGCCCATTACTCCTGGTTGTGCCCCTGAAAGCTAGCATAAACAACAGATATAACTTCTATTTAAAAACATAAAACCTGTTTATCTAATTGCAGCCCTTCGCTTGGGCAGCAAAGGAGAACAAGGTGGCACCACTGAAAGAAACACAGGAAGGGAAGAAGAAGGTGTGAAGGTGCTATGCTGCGCCTTCCTCTTGTCCAGCACTCACTCCAGCTCAATGGCAGATCCTTCACCAGGATTTTCATGCCTGCGGGAGACCAAGCAAGCCCAGGAGAGCCAGGAAGGCTGCTCCTGATGGTCCCTCAGTGAAAGCGATTGACTTCCTTCAGTCTGTGCTGGGAAATGAAACAGTGTTATAATCTCCCAGCAGATAAAGTGCCAACAGGCACACCTTTAAATAAAAAGCACATTTGTCACAGGGAGAAAAATGCAAGACATGGATGCAACCCTGAGGAGGCTGGCCCCTGCCCACCCCAGAACATCAGTATGCAACCATCCATGCTGGTGGCGTGTTTGTGTCTCTGGCAGGATGCTGCTGCCAGAAGACCCTATGGGAACATCCCCAAATCCACAGCAGCCCCACACCAACACATACACCAAGCTCGCAAGACTTCAGGTGAGGTTATCTTGATGGCCCCAGAGATATTCCTAGACTTGACTGAAACCTTGCTGCCGATCACCAGTCCTGATGCACTAGCAGGGCTGTGACCCTGCAGCCTGCAAAAATCCTCCTTTTTACGGATGTAGCTTGCAGCAATTAGGAGGGCTGGCTTCAGGCACTGGGAAGCTGGGCAGCAACGACATTCTGCAATGCACTACACTTGCTCAGCTTCCTTCACGCAGGCCAGCTTTCCAGTGTACATTGTCTTTAAGAAGCCTGGAAAGGGGTGACTGTTGGGGTAGGGGGAGAACTTGACAGCTCACTTTGAAATTAGCTTTTCTTTCCTCGCCTCTTGTACCATGGAAATTAATTCTCCTCCTCTGTGCTGTCACTATAATTTTCCCAATTAACATTTTTAATAGTAAGTATTTTCTAGGAAACGCCGTAATACACAGGTGTGTGCTTCTAATTTAAATACTGACACCCATGCTGTGTTCACATCTGAAGATCGCTCCTTCTTGCCGGAGATTCCCTCCCCAAACAAGAGGGGAACACCTGTGGTGCCGCTCCACCGGAGACGCCTCGGCAGCGTGGCGGGGCAGCTGTTTCCATGGCAGGCGCACGTGGCACGCACCAGCACGTCCCATTTTTATCTTCTCNGTATTTATATGTAAGTGTTAATGCTAAAAATAAATTATATAATTAGGAAACGAGAATTATTTTTATTTTTTCCTCTAAAAGAACACATTACGGTGTGACATCACAAAAACCCACACATTACCAAGGAAAATAAAATGTCAACTTATAATAAGTGAGGAATGCAGTAATCTGAGCTGCAAACATTCCAAGCTTTATTTCTTGTGTGCATTTTTCTGGGTTCTGGATGCTTCCAGAGCAGATGTTTAAAATTTTGGGAACCTCAGACTATACTGACTGGGCTGCATCCCACAGGTCAATGCAGGGACAAGGATGCCATTTTTAAAACCAACACAAGAAAGCCAACCAGCTGAGATCTCACAGTATACCAAAAATATTCAACTAAAAAAGTTACCAAAGTCGCTTAAGTTCTTTGCTAAATTCAAAGATTTATTTCTTTGGAAATGCTTACCCAATGTAATCAGAATGTTCTCATACTGATTTACTAATGAAATCAGCTTCTAGAAGATATCTGAGCTCGTGAAGGCACTCAGGACACGTAATTTCAGAGTACTTGCAAAATGACAGGTTTCTAATGCCCTCTGAATTGCGACTGACCTTTCCAGTGCTCTGCAGCAGAGATCCCAGAATTTCATGTTGTGTTTTCCTGCATTCTGCATTTCAAAGTTAAATGAGACAAAATCCAACGCATGTAGGACTAGAGAAAAGAAATTTGGTGGAGTGTCCCTCACCGAAACTCCCTGAACGCTCCTGGCGCAGCCCATGCCCATAGGCAGAGGGCAGGGACAGCTGCTGGGACACCCCCAGGGACTGGGCTCTGAGGGTGCTGCTCTGGGTCGTGGGCACCACCCAGGGCAGTGGCCCATGCAAGCCCAGGGTGCTGGAGGAAAGCGGAGGGGACAAGCAGCTGTGTAGCCAAAACAGCCCTCCCCAAGGGGAAAGGTGAGGCAGGAGAACGTATTTTCCGTTACTTATCTCAATAAACAGAAAAGGGGAAAAAGTTAAGGCAAGAATACTTGCAGCAGTGAGTCTCTGCTTCATGAGAGCCCAGCTTTCCCAAGAAGCCAAAATTAAACCCAACTCTACAGAACAGAGGAGAACAGAAACCCTCAGCACTGGGAGCAGACAATGCAGCGCCAAGATCAGAAGACTGAAAGAGGAGGAGAACAGAGGGAACAGCCAGGAAGGAACAAGCAACGCGAGCCCCGAGCAGCAGAGACAGCATTAAAAATACCCCAGCATGGGCTCTGGTAGCCCTGCAGAAAAAATAAGTCTCCAAATTGTGTCAAGATGTTGCTCCTCTAGAGATACCGAGTGAAAATTTTGATTTACATAGCTGGGAGATGCCATGCAAAGCATAAGAGAGAGGAAAAGGAGTGACCACAGGGTGGTTTTCCTTTATTTTGTGGCTCATTTCTGAAAAGCTGCTGCTTCCCCTTTTCTTTCCCCTGAAAGGAGGGAAACTTGAAAAGAAATTGCAGAAGCAATTAAAAATCTAAAGTAGTGTGCTGCATAAAAAAAGCACAGAGGAGAAATCTTAACAGAAAAACATCAAATATCAGTGTCCAAAAATGTTGTGTTTTGTTATTTTTCCCCATGCTGTGCTGTGTTAACATGTCCCTCACACATGTGCCCAGCTGCTGCTGCGAGCTCGGTGGCAGGGACAGGAAATTTGGAGCTAATGGGGAAAGCGGGGAATACCAACCTGTAATTTATTTTTATGATTTCTGGAATGTTATAATTGAATTACACTAATGTTATGTGCTAATGGATGGTTGGGCACTGAGAGGCCTTTCCTGTTGCAAACACTGCAAAGAGCCCCCACACTCTGCAGACACTTGTGCACAGAGACAGACCCAGTGCCATTTGTTCCCAGCACTCAGGACATGGTCCACAGTTCCCTATTTCCAAAACTCTTTCTTTATCGGTACTGTCATATGTAGCTGCAGAGAAAAACAAGATACCTTCAGCTACCTCAAAAGCAGACACAAAAAAATTAGGCTTTTAGGTCTGCAGGCTCCTGAGGAGAAGACAGAATCTGCTCTGTTTGCCCCAGACAATTCAGCCAAGATTCCCTGGGGCCTCACAGTCAGGCTAATGAGAAACTCCCCAGCAACTCCCATATAAAATGCTTTCATAGGTCTTTAAAATGCCTTAAATTCTCTATATATTTAGTAAGACTTTTTACTTCTTTAAAATGTCCCTTGCTGCTCCTCAAGATAATACCCTCGTGATGTATTGCAACAGAAATGCAGCACTGTCTGACTGGACCTTTGTTTTTCAAGTATTGAACCTTATTTTCACTTTGGCCTCGAGGAAGCCAGACCCCCTTTTGCAGAGCAGAGGTGGGCACTTGCCTGGCCCCCAGCAGCCCTGCCCAGTCCTACCCCAGTGACACTTTCGGAGTAGGACAGACAGGCTGCAAGGGCTGCATGTTCTCTTGGGGGTGGGGGAAAGCAGGGGGAAAAAGTACTCAGCTACACTGTCCCCCTGGAACAGAAACCATCTCTGCCTCTTAGGCAGCAAAACATGCCTGACCAGCTATTTAACAACAAACTAAGTCCTTGGATTAAGAGTGGAAAGGAAAAGCTTTTTTCTTCCTTTTACATTAAGGAAAAGATGTTTACAAAACCTGAAGAGGAAGGAAATTTGCTGTATGTCCATTGTTAAACAGTACTGGTGGACACTCAGATTATTCACCCTGGCCCAAGGGCAGCCTCTGCCTCTTCTATGTTTTTTTGATTCTCTAAGTTATTAAATACAGCCTTTAAGTGTTTTTATTTAAAAAAAAAATAAACTATTTCTAGCTGTATTTGAACTATTGGAATAAATTCCTCAGTGCAACTACATCACGGGTTGAATCCTTGCGAAGTGTTTTGCCTTGGCAGATTTTACCAGGAACTAGCAGTAAGGCCAGAGTAGACAGCATCTTGTGCACACATTCTGCCAGAGGAAAAAGGATGGCCCTGTACCAAGCCATGGCCAAACAGACCCATCCAAGCACAGGATTTCTCTGCCATGGTGTTCACAGGCGAATTTCCATGGGCTGCACTAAGCAGCTCGCATGAGCAGCCCCTTGCCCAGTGCCATGCTCTGGCCAGGGATGCTCGGGCTGGGCACCCTCAGTACAGTCAGGAGCAGAGAAGCTCCCCCAGGAGACCTCGAGCTTGGAGCCCCGTGTTTGGCACACCAAGGACAGATGCTCATCAGGGCCACCTAGGCAAGACCCATAACTGAAGGCAAAAAAATTTGCAGAATAGCTTCTACTAGTTAGATGAACAAAATAAANATACACAGGTGTGTGCTTCTAATTTAAATACTGACACCCATGCTGTGTTCACATCTGAAGATCGCTCCTTCTTGCCGGAGATTCCCTCCCCAAACAAGAGGGGAACACCTGTGGTGCCGCTCCACCGGAGACGCCTCGGCAGCGTGGCGGGGCGGCTGTTTCCATGGCAGGCGCACGTGGCACGCACCAGCACGTCCCATTTTTATCTTCTCCCTCCCCTGACGGTGCCACAGCTGCAGGATGGCGCCCGGACTTCAGGGACCCCCAGGAACCTCCCTGTCACTTCCCAGGAGCCTGGGAGTGCTGGGAGCGGAGGCTTGCTCACAGGAAGCCCTCATGCCTAAAGATACAGAGTTGTGCTGTGACTCCTACAAATGGAGGAGTCTGGGAAGGGTTTATAATTCACTGTATTGTTTCTTTTTGTACTATCCAGCTACAGAAGTCTTAAATCTGTCTAGGATGTCATCCACCACATTATCCGAGTATCAGGTACTTTCTNAAGTTCTTTGCTAAATTCAAAGATTTATTTCTTTGGAAATGCTTACCCAATGTAATCAGAATGTTCTCATACTGATTTACTAATGAAATCAGCTTCTAGAAGATATCTGAGCTCGTGAAGGCACTCAGGACACGTAATTTCAGAGTACTTGCAAAATGACAGGTTTCTAATGCCCTCTGAATTGCGACTGACCTTTCCAGTGCTCTGCAGCAGAGATCCCAGAATTTCATGTTGTGTTTTCCTGCATTCTGCATTTCAAAGTTAAATGAGACAAAATCCAACGCATGTAGGACTAGAGAAAAGGAATTTGGTGGAGTGTCCCTCACCGGAACTCCCTGAACGCTCCTGGCGCAGCCCATGCCCACAGGCAGAGGGCAGGGACAGCTGCTGGGACACCCCCAGGGACTGGGCTCTGAGGGTGCTGCTCTGGGTCGTGGGCACCACCCAGGGCAGTGGCCCATGCAAGCCCAGGGTGCTGGAGGAAAGCGGAGGGGACAAGCAGCTGTGTAGCCAAAACAGCCCTCCCCAAGGGGAAAGGTGAGGCAGGAGAACGTATTTTCCGTTACTTATCTCAATAAACAGAAAAGGGGAAAAAGTTAAGGCAAGAATACTTGCAGCAGTGAGTCTCTGCTTCATGAGAGCCCAGCTTTCCCAAGAAGCCAAAATTAAACCCAACTCTACAGAACAGAGGAGAACAGAAACCCTCAGCACTGGGAGCAGACAATGCAGCGCCAAGATCAGAAGACTGAAAGAGGAGGAGAACAGAGGGAACAGCCAGGAAGGAACAAGCAACGCGAGCCCCGAGCAGCAGAGACAGCATTAAAAATACCCCAGCATGGGCTCTGGTAGCCCTGCAGAAAAAATAAGTCTCCAAATTGTGTCAAGATGTTGCTCCTCTAGAGATACCGAGTGAAAATTTTGATTTACATAGCTGGGAGATGCCATGCAAAGCATAAGAGAGAGGAAAAGGAGTGACCACAGGGTGGTTTTCCTTTATTTTGTGGCTCATTTCTGAAAAGCTGCTGCTTCCCCTTTTCTTTCCCCTGAAAGGAGGGAAACTTGAAAAGAAATTGCAGAAGCAATTAAAAATCTAAAGTAGTGTGCTGCATAAAAAAAGCACAGAGGAGAAATCTTAACAGAAAAACATCAAATATCAGTGTCCAAAAATGTTGTGTTTTGTTATTTTTCCCCATGCTGTGCTGTGTTAACATGTCCCTCACACATGTGCCCAGCTGCTGCTGCGAGCTCGGTGGCAGGGACAGGAAATTTGGAGCTAATGGGGAAAGCGGGGAATACCAACCTGTAATTTATTTTTATGATTTCTGGAATGTTATAATTGAATTACACTAATGTTATGTGCTAATGGATGGTTGGGCACTGAGAGGCCTTTCCTGTTGCAAACACTGCAAAGAGCCCCCACACTCTGCAGACACTTGTGCACAGAGACAGACCCAGTGCCATTTGTTCCCAGCACTCAGGACATGGTCCACAGTTCCCTATTTCCAAAACTCTTTCTTTATCGGTACTGTCATATGTAGCTGCAGAGAAAAACAAGATACCTTCAGCTACCTCAAAAGCAGACACAAAAAAATTAGGCTTTTAGGTCTGCAGGCTCCTGAGGAGAAGACAGAATCTGCTCTGTTTGCCCCAGACAATTCAGCCAAGATTCCCTGGGGCCTCACAGTCAGGCTAATGAGAAACTCCCCAGCAACTCCCATATAAAATGCTTTCATAGGTCTTTAAAATGCCTTAAATTCTCTATATATTTAGTAAGACTTTTTACTTCTTTAAAATGTCCCTTGCTGCTCCTCAAGATAATACCCTCGTGATGTATTGCAACAGAAATGCAGCACTGTCTGACTGGACCTTTGTTTTTCAAGTATTGAACCTTATTTTCACTTTGGCCTCGAGGAAGCCAGACCCCCTTTTGCAGAGCAGAGGTGGGCACTTGCCTGGCCCCCAGCAGCCCTGCCCAGTCCTACCCCAGTGACACTTTCGGAGTAGGACAGACAGGCTGCAAGGGCTGCATGTTCTCTTGGGGGTGGGGGAAAGCAGGGGGAAAAAGTACTCAGCTACACTGTCCCCCTGGAACAGAAACCATCTCTGCTTCTTAGGCAGCAAAACATGCCTGACCAGCTATTTAACAACAAACTAAGTCCTTGGATTAAGAGTGGAAAGGAAAAGCTTTTTTCTTCCTTTTACATTAAGGAAAAGATGTTTACAAAACCTGAAGAGGAAGGAAATTTGCTGTATGTCCATTGTTAAACAGTACTGGTGGACACTCAGATTATTCACCCTGGCCCAAGGGCAGCCTCTGCCTCTTCTATGTTTTTTTGATTCTCTAAGTTATTAAATACAGCCTTTAAGTGTTTTTATTTAAAAAAAAAATAAACTATTTCTAGCTGTATTTGAACTATTGGAATAAATTCCTCAGTGCAACTACATCACGGGTTGAATCCTTGCGAAGTGTTTTGCCTTGGCAGATTTTACCAGGAACTAGCAGTAAGGCCAGAGTAGACAGCATCTTGTGCACACATTCTGCCAGAGGAAAAAGGATGGCCCTGTACCAAGCCATGGCCAAACAGACCCATCCAAGCACAGGATTTCTCTGCCATGGTGTTCACAGGCGAATTTCCATGGGCTGCACTAAGCAGCTCGCATGAGCAGCCCCTTGCCCAGTGCCATGCTCTGGCCAGGGATGCTCAGGCTGGGCACCCTCAGTACAGTCAGGAGCAGAGAAGCTCCCCCAGGAGACCTCGAGCTTGGAGCCCCGTGTTTGGCACACCAAGGACAGATGCTCATCAGGGCCACCTAGGCAAGACCCATAACTGAAGGCAAAAAAATTTGCAGAATAGCTTCTACTAGTTAGATGAACAAAATAAAATATAAAAAGCTCCTTTTTTCCACACACCGATATAATTATTTCCCTAGGAGAAAAATATATTTATATATTTTTTAAAAGATTAAATTTTTCATTCTACCTGTAACAGTTCTTGCTGTTCCTACATACCACCCAGCCCTGGGACCATGACTCCCCCAGCCCACAGCAGCTGTGCAGAGTGCCAACAGAATTTTTCAGAAGTCATTTTGTATGTGTTTGCACACACACAGAGATGTACAAACACATACACGAGAAA
>WBMY01001042.1:0-14505 GCA_013397315.1 Donacobius atricapilla | reverse complement strand
GAAAAAAAAAAAAAAAAGGAAGAAGGATGAGACAAATGGGACAGAATTACAAAGGGAAACTGAAAAAAAGATCGTTAGGAACAGAAAAAGATGTGAAGGTGATTAAGGAGAACAAGACAAACAACAAAATAAGGTAGCACTAGCAGGTTTATGCAAAGGAGATCTAATTATGGGTGACTAAATCCTCCAGGACATTAATATTCCATCGTAATGTGTCTAGTTTCCTCCTTTCCAGACATGGCAGGGAGGAAATGAGAATCACTTAGATACACTGTTTAATGAGCAAATGATGGACGATCACCAAATACAGCCTGCCTGATAAGTATCCATTAGCTTAAACTCGAGCAGTAAATCTGTGTGCAGCTAACGGGCCTGCCTCTTCCAACGCTACAGCAGAACTTAATGGAACTGCAGCCAGAGAAAGGGAGCCTTGTAAATAAAAATCACATCTCGGTAGGACGAGAAAGACTGTGGGACATACATAATGGCTAATCACAGCCCTTCCCACAGACTGCACACCTGACTCACAAGCCAGGGTGTGTTTATTCCCAGTGCTCATATTTAGTTTTTGTGTTTCTAATTCACATACTTCACTGGAGACAGATATTTCCCATCCAAATCTATTATGTAAATAAATACGAGGGTTAGGTATAATAAAATGCAGTCAATGTTTCAGGTTGCCATCAAGATCAACATCTTATGCATGCAATACATTAAATTTGTAGTTCTTAAAACTGGGACTACAGACACCCCATGATACATTTGGGATCAATACTCTCACTGACAGTTCTTATAGCTTGTCATCAAATGTTAATCCCTAAGGATTTTTTTTTCCTTTTAATTGCAATACATGGTATTTAATCTGTGAAATGTTCAGGAATTTAGAGGTTTCTTCTGCTGTTTCTGCTTGGAGTTTGCCCGGCCATGAGACTGGTGGAGTGCACCCCACCCAGCTCAAGCAACTCATCCTGCTGATGGGCCATTCCTGCCTGGCACGGAGCTCCCACTGACATCCTGCACCCTCAGCCCCATCATCTGCCATGAGTTCCACTGGGATGGGAGCACCCCGAGTCGCTGCCCTCACCTGCTCCAGTTGGGCTGAGCCCCAGCCCACAGCACACTCAGGAAGGGGGGTGAGGGAGGTGGAGGTACACGAGGAGATGAGGTGCAGGGTGACCAGTTCCTGTGGACAGGGACAGGGGACAGCAAACACCAGCTGCCTGTGGGCACCCTCCTTTCTGCATTGTTATAGGCATTTCTAAGGCAACTGTCACCATAGTGTTTGCACCTTCTTTCAAAAATAGATCTATGAGTAAGCAAGCACTTCAAAGCTCAAGTGAAACAAAACAGGTGAATCCAGAATTCTCCACATTGCTCGTAAAATCACAGATTTTGCTTCAGCAACCAAGGATTTAAATATTCTTGTTCCATTTGTAATGCAATTGGATGACAGAAACATTTATGTGTTGAAACCCTACCAAACCAAAGCAAGTAAAGTAGAGAAAGAGAAGATTAACACCTCTACAATTCATGGCCAGGACTTCAGATCCAGGAGTCAAATTCACAAGTTGTGAAGTGATGCTTTGATCTGCTAGAAATGCCAAAAGCAGGCTGAGCTTACCCAAAGGCAAGATGATGGTGATGATGCAAGTAACAGACCAGAGGTAGGTCAGCAAATGCAATAACAGAGGTGGTACTGAAATGCAGTATCTTATACCTTCCTCCAAACTTCAGGTTTAGAAGTCGTACTGTGAAGACTCTGCTACCCCCTTCTGAGCACAGACACCGAGTGAAGATACGCAAATCTCAGGTATGACAATATTTGCAAACACATGGGGCTGTGTGTGAGAAAACATCAGACCCAAGACTTGCAGCTGGCAGAGACAAGGTGCACATGGCAGAGTTCAGCTGGAGGGGATGGCACAGGCCAAAAAGATGCCAGAAAGGCCTTGACTGTTTCCTGAACATTACAAAAGGGCTGAAGTTGCAAAACCAAGTCAAAGCAACATGAAATTCAAATACTGGGTTTTGCACAGAGAATGCAGGGTCTCACCAAGTCAGATTTATTGCAAACTTTGCTTCCCTGGAGAAGAAAAAATGAAAAGAAAAAAAAAAGGCAGGGTAAATACAGGGAAGAGCACTATTTTTGCATTAGGGCTATAAAGTTTCTCTATAAGCAGGACACTTAATAAATTTACCTGTGCTGACCCTGTATTGAGACGCCTAATGAGAATACTGAAAGGTTAACACCTAACACAGGCTAATAACACAAAAAAGAGGAATGCTCTGAAAATAATCTACATGTATGGAAAGGGGAGTCAAACCCAGGAAGGATGGAAGCAGATAAGTAGGATCTGCAGATGAGCAGCAGGGCCGTACCTCCTTACACTTCCTCTTGTTCTGGTAAAGATTTAGGTAGACCAGGAGACTGAGTACACCCTGCCTCAAAGTGCAGGCGGCTCCCCATTGCTACTAATGGGGATCATCCTTCTGCATTCTGCTTAGTCAAATCCATCCAACCACGTGCAGTTCTGTAAAAAAAAAACCTCACAAAAACAACACTGTCCCACCTGCTGCGGTTAGACCAAGAGCTACATTCCTTCAGATCCTACTGCCATGGACAGCAAGTAGCCTTTGCCCTTTCCCTTGACAAGGAGCTGATGTCAGCTCTCCAGCTCAGCTCATCAGAACCATAAATCTAGTTCCACTTTGCAGCTATTCTTCCACTATTGATTTCATCCAGACCCAACAGAAGCCAATGCAACGTCTTCCATTTCATAGGATCTGAGCAGCTCCAGATGGCAGGAAACCCCATTTTTCAGACTTAGGTTTGAGGTAAAGAGCTTAATACCAATGAAAAATTCACACTTGCAAATATGATAAAAAGAAGAGAAAATTACTTTAACAGCAAGTAACTACCTAGAGGGACACTGATGAAATTGTAAAGCACACAACCAACTCTAGTCTTACCACAAGTTTTAGTCTCTTACTTCATAATTCTTCAAAGCAGGTTTTACTACATTATGCCTAAAGCTCTCATCCCAGCTGCAGCAAGCTCCAGCAGGAGCAGAGCTGCTGTACCAAACACTTTGTTTAGCATCCCACTCCGCTCCACAAACACCCCATTCAGCACCCAGGGCTATTAATCACAGCTGAAAAGCAGTCTTTGACCAGATTTCCACACCTCAGCCTAGAAAAATACACCAGTTTTTACTGCGAATCCTTCAAACTTGGAAGTTGTTTCACAAGTGAACTATGTTTGCAGCGTAGGTAGCACAGAAAGGGAAAAGAGAGGAGGCTTTTCCTGACCAGCCATTTTAATTAGAGCTACAAGGGCTTGAAAAAGCCCGTCTGGTGAGTGGCGTTATTTCTCCCCTTCCCCTCCTCAGAAAAGCCAAGTTTTGGAGCTCTGGGCACCACAGGCTGTCAGTGCTCCCACTCTGCCGCCATCCCGGGCGCTCGGGGCCTGGCCAGCCCAGCTCCAGCTTTCCTGGAGAGAGCTGGGTTTCGCCAGGCATGGGTAGGAGCTCGTTTCTCCAGCAATCCCTCACTGTGGCTCTTTTGTGTATGCAAGAGTGTGCGTGTGTGCGCCTGTGTGTGTGGCAATACTCCCCAGGCTCGCTCATTTTAATGCTGCTTTCTCCCCAGATGAAAATATACATATTCTTATTAAGGAAAAAAAATGTGCAAAGTATAAATTTGCATCTATGATCATTTCTGGTTCATAAATTGTATTTTAATAATAAAACAATATATTCTCCTGTACTGCCTCTTAAACACTAACAGTAAACTCTGTCTTATTGGTACGTGAGCTTAACTGTTTTGATGAAGGAACACACAAATGGTATAAAATGTAAAGTGAAATATAGATAAAAGGATAAATAAAAGCAGAAGCAAAACTAATACATGGAGAATCCTGCCTCCTCTTTTTGACTCGCGTGAGTGGATGCCTCACACTTTCCTGCTGCAGAATTTTATTACACAGGTTGAGGGGAATTCTCCAGCTGAGATTCTTCTACTAGAAAGACAGGCTTTGTTGGCTGCATTAAGGTGATAGAAATTACAATGAGGGAGAGAAAGTTGTATGTATCACATATAGCCCTTCGTAGCATCAAATTTACTTTTCAGAAAAACCAACACAACCACCATAAAGTGGAAACTAATATTTTTTATATGCCCTTAACAACCTGTCCTTAGTGCTAACATACCATAAAGAAATTTCAACATCTTATTATAAGTGTAGCTTATTTTAAACAACACTAAAAGGAGAACACAGTTCTTATTGAAAATTGGCACACGCACAAAGAAAGGGGGAAAGCTGGCTTTTAAAACTTTATTCCAAAGCATACTTTTTTCTTTTTATTCCTATTAAATGTACAACCCTTCCACTGAAATGAAACATAGAGTTTCCAAATATTTTATAATTCTGAATGGATTTCCCTAGTGTAACAGTAATAATATTTTTACAGTTAAAAGATCCACTGATTTAATAAGTGTGATTTGTGTATTTAGAAAATTCATTAGAGCAGACATTCCCCAACATTTTTAGATTTATTTATTTATTTAGCCTAATTTGGGTACACTACTTCAAAAGAACGCTTAGAGCTTCCCAGTTCCTTAGTCACTCACTAATAACATCTAATAATTAATAAAGACATGTAAATTCTTAACTCCCAGAACTATTCCAAACTTACTATCAGTGCGCTTCATGTCATGTCTCACTTATAGATATCTGCATTACTTTGTTTCATAAAATGCTGAAGGGACACGTACTTATCTTGCTCTCCACCAAGAGTGAATATTCAGGCACGATGCAACCAAAGCGAAACTAAACCCAAGCCTGAGCAAACCTCTCCTCCAGGAGCCCACAAGAGCTCTCCGGCCAGCCATGGAGAGGGGTTCAGCTGCTTTCACTGCATGGTCATGTTCTTCTGCAAACGTCCCCTGCCCACGTGCTTGCGGCAATGCACGTTTGCTCCCGTCCACATGCTTGTGCCAATGCCACCATGCAGAAATGCAAGGCAGGTGTCAAGTGAGTACCTTAGAGCAGTCTCAGTACTAATTTTTACAATTCTGGAGGAGCCAGGAGGGAATGAACCAGCAAAATGTGCAGCTGTGACATGAAAAGGAAAGGCCCATTTTAAGGGCAAATATGATGCTTGGGACAGGGATTCCCAATGCGTCTGCAGAAAAGAAGAGGGCACAAGCAAACAGCTCATCCCCTTTCATAAGGCCACCAGCCCTTTCAGCCTCTGCCTCTAGAGCTGCTCAAATCCCTCTCCTACAGGCAGAGACCATGAGGAATAACATTAACTCAAAACATCTTTTCTTGGAGGCAAACAGTATTATTGTGTCTGCTGCTCTACTACAAGTGTTCCTGTCAGGGCTTTGTGTTCTGCAACATTTCCTTGTCATATTTATCTGCTTGTTTTGATTTCTGGTCTTCTGCCCTGAGGAAGACTGCCAAAACCCTAAGTCCTGTCTCCTACAAATGCTGCTAAGCCTCGGAAACAGGGTGTGGGGATTTCCACACATGACTTGAGCATGTATGTTGATAAAAGTTTACTTAAGAGATACAACTTACATAAAGTTTTGTATTTAAATTTCAGTGGACTAAATGAATGGGGCTTAAAAGAAGAATGAAAGTAGCCCTACTTCCCAAAAACAAGCCAAACTGAAATAGGAAAAAAAAAATACCAGCACAAAAACACCTACCTTTTAAAACAAAGAACTTCCTTCCAACCTAAACACTATGAAAAAGGCCGAGATAATTAATTTACAGTCAAGACAAACAGGGCCACTTAGCTGAACTAATGTTTTCTTCCCAGGCAAAATTCATCCATAGCCAAAGGGTCAGTGAAGCACAAATTTTTATGACAGCTGAATGTATTTCCTACCTGCACTTCTATTTTCCCCTCTTAATAAGATTTTGCTGGGGATTTTTTTATTGTTATTTCCTGTTAGAATCTCATGGAAATGGTATGGCAAATGAAAGCTGGCGCTTGGTCCATGCCTACTCGTGTTTCATGGTGCAGTCCTGCTTTGGCCATGCCTGCATCCTCCAGAAACCCCTTTGAGCCCCTGTGACAATGCACTGCCTGAGCAGCTGGGCGGCAGAGAGGGATCGACCGCCGCCATCCTTCTGCACCAGTTCCGGACACGGTGCTGGGAAACCACCCTCTGGGTCAGTGCTGACTGCCTTCGGGGATGGGCTCTTAAGGTGAGCGCCACTCAAGTGGATAGAAAACTTGCTATTGATCAGAAAGCCAGCCCTGTAATCGATAAAGGTGCAGACATCCTTCCTCCTCCGTCATGCAAGCAATCTGTCTAAAAGCATGGAATCATTCTTTTTTGTTAAGGCAAGGTTTTGTGATTGTCTAGGAGGCAGCAGACAAAAAGTTTCTTCTAAATGCATGCAATAGTCATCACAGTTCTCTTTCACTTGGGGAGGCTTGGCCATGTCCCTGCCCTCTAGCTCTTCTCGTGACAGCCCTTTGGCATCAGCCCCCACTGCCCATGCCAGAGGCGGCCTTGTGCACTGGTTAGTGCTGGTCCCTTCCCGCGGAGCTCCTTGCCACAGCTTAACTCACTGCACTGCCTCTGGGCAGCCCTGAGCACACCTCAGCCTGCATTTCCCTGCAGACTACTAAAACCATCTCCTGGATTCAAGTTCACGGGGATGGAGTGTGTTTTTATACATCTTTTCAGATAAACTTGGAACATTTTACTTCAAATATGAGCAACACTGCACTTGCACACTTCTCACTTCAACAGACAGCCTGGCACCAAGGTGGGCATGTTGGTTTCTGAGTGCTCAGAGCAATTGCACATTGTCCTTGCCAGCTCACCAACAGCTCCAACATATAAAAGACTAGAAAGCTTGAGGTATTTAACATGATACAGTGTCTTGAGTCCTAGTTAAAAGTCAGGGTTTGGTATTCTGGCAAAAGAATTACTAACCAACTTTCCGAAATAGGACATGTGAGTAGCTCCTGTTGAAGTAGGAACTGAGTCTGGACATTTTTATTCATCTTTTCAGGGTACAGAACACATGACAGAGCTAACACTTGTTCCAATTCCTTAAACCTTGAAGAAAAAGAAATCTCCTGCTCTAAAATAATCATCTACAGATATTCACTCACTTGCATTTAAAATAAGTTAGTGCACTTTTGATTAAAAAAAAAGTATTTTTTCCACATCTATACATATATAAAAAATGCTGTTCAAGACCACAAATCAGTCTCCTAAAAAAACCACATTTACCCCAACTCAGCTGAACCTGGAGACTGCTTTAAAAAGTCTGGTTTGGGGCTACTGGCATCAGTGGAATGAGGGGTGAAGCTTTCTCTTCTAACCAGAGGTTAGCCTTCTAGCCCTCTCTTCATCACTTATTTACATGGAAGTAACAAGATCATGAAAGAGGCAGCAGGGTAATGATGTACAGGCCAGCTGCTTACTAGGTACCCTCAGAAATGTGAAACACACTCTGAAATGACAAGGAGGGGAAAGGAGAATTTGGAACGCAACTCCAGGGCTGGCAGGAAGTACAGCAGCTCACTCCCAGCGTCCCCTTTCCAGCTTCACAATTCCTTCCCCACACCTTGGATGTCCCACCAGTCAGTCCCATGAAGAAGTGCAGGAATGAATGGCTGAAGTTGGCTACATTTTTGTCAAACACTGTTTTTTTCTCCCTCAAACAACAGGTATATGTGAAGAAACCAACCTTCCGTGTTTCCAAATCCGTAACTTAAGAGATACCTTTCAAAAAGCCCTTTTGCTCCAGCAGCAGTGCACCTTCCCCAGGCCTCCTGTGTCTGCACCACCACAACTGGCTTTGTAGGCTCTGGCACCTTCTGAAGGGTCATTAGCTGCAGTGTGCTGAAATAGCTGGGGTTTAGTACCAATTATTCAAGGACAGCGAGTTAACATCCTTTACACTTTAACTGAGAACAAGACAGATTAATACCTCCATCTCTGTTGTGCTGTCATCAAAGCACCAGACAACAGGTTAGGAATCAGTGAAAACCCCCAAACTTCTGGCAGCCCGGGCTGTTTGCAAAACCAAAATGAGAAAGCTTTTAATAACTCAAAAATACAGCATGATGGTTTGGAACAGCAGCTTTTCATTTCAGCAAGTTTATTTTGCAGTATATGTCTCCTTGAGCTAAGAGATCATTTGTTTAAATTACTTGATTATATGTAATGATCCTTCTCTTATAAAACAAGATTCAACATTGCCACTGGGGGAGAGGGCGGAAACAGCACAGAAATTTAACAAGAAAGAAAAAATATCATACAACTCTTGCTGTAATAAAACATAAGGAGAATTTTTAGTTGACTGTTGAAAAAGAGCAAAGCTAGAAACATGTTTTACCCCAGCTATTAACACTAACTCTTCATTCACAGAGTATAATGTACAGCTTTGATCAAGCTATGGGATCCACATGCTCACAAAATATTTAACATTAAATACATAGCATAGAATTAGTCACCAACAATTTATGCCATTGCCTCCTGCCACTCTATGTTTTCCTAAACCTTGGAGTCCAATTCACATATGTAAGTCAGATTATTTTATTTTTAACCTAATAGGGATTGGAAATAATTTATTTCAAATGCCAGAAAATGTATGGTTTCAAAAAAGTCTTTTGCACTTTCGTGGACTGAAATGAGAACAAAAATTCAAATTTAATAAAATCGGAGAGCTAGAAAAGTAAAATCATTTACCAGTGGGTTGGAAAGCAGCTTACACATATATTATAAACATTTTCTGAAAACATGCTACAGGGCAGACAGGAAAAATAAGAGCTTACCTATCGGCCTAATTTTCATTCTGCAACTTTTAAAATGAAAAGGATGGATTTTGTCTTTCTACACTTAATTGAGCTTAACTGAGGGAAGAAAAGATGGACCTGCTCCCAAATGAGAAGAGACTGATAGGAAGTGATGTGTTTATCCTGTTGAAATCATTTATCAGTCTGGATCCTCCCACTGCTTCCCAGAAGCAGTTCCTGGTTGCCCACCCTTATCAGGCCAATTTCAGCTTCTCCTGAGCACCCGTGAGGAGGAGGAGGAGGCACAGCTTTGGCAGGGGTGCTGCTGCCCTCCCGCTTGCGGTCTCTGGAGCAGAGGGTGTTGGCACTGCAGGTGCCAGCACGCCACAGGACACTCAGATCGCTGCCACCTGGGGACACACAGCTCCTCCGCAGGAGCAGCTCCTGCCCAGGGACCCCAGTGAGCAGGGGAAGCAGAAAACACAACACTGAGAGTTACTCAGTCTAACATAGGATTCATTTCTAAAGAAAATAAATAAATAAATAAGGCCCCAATACAATAATCTCTCCATCATTCACGTTTTATCATGAGCTTAATCCTGAAGGCCTTCTGTTTCTGGAGGCATAGATTGCTCTGAATAAAATTATTACTCATTTAATTAAATCTAACATTTGCATATTGGACAAGAATAGGAAACGCTGGCTATAAATACACTTTCTGACCACCCAGCCTCACTTACTCACAGCACAGTGGCTGCACTGTGAGGGGGAGAAGCACAAGTGAGAACGATTGTATTTTTGGAGAGAGCTCTTGGTGACCTATGTTTAAACAGACAAGACGTTCTTCATAGCATCCCTTCCTCTACCCACCCCCACGGGACATTTCCACTCCTGGACAACACTCACAGCCTTTGTCTGTGTGCCCAGCATGAGAGAAGGACAGATGTTCAAGAGCCAAAGTGAAGATGCCTACATGGAAGGGTGAACCATTATTAGATGCCAAAGCCTTCACTGATAATTTTCACCGTATCTTAACAAAACAGCTAAATCTATCCCAAACATGGATATTTCTTGTGCTAACCACCCAGAATATTATTTTTCTCATACATATCAGCTCAGTGGTGTTTCCAACCAGGCATCTGATAACATAACGTATTTGTTTGGGGTTTAGTTTAGGAGGTATCACAGATTCACAGCATAAATACATCCAGGTGTTTATGTATGTTTGTACTCATATCTGCAACCTCTTTATTTTTCCTAGCAAGGGCATCTGATTTGGGGATCTATTTAGAAATTTTTATTTAGCAATCAGTCACTGTCAACAAATACTCTTCAAAACTTAAAAGTAATTTCCTGGCTACAGTCAGCTTTTCCAATAAGATGGTTTACAGATACACAATTGGTCCTGCCAGGCAGAAATTTGAAATGGACAAAGGATCATTTTCACCCTGATTTACAGCTGGGATGGCAAGGCAGGATAGTCACCTGGGGCAGATGAATTTTCTTACATTGTCCTGCTTCGACAGCTGAAGGCTTCAAAACCAGGAATACTGTCCTTCAAGAGCGCAACTTTGCTTCAAGTGGTTCCCCACCCTATCATTTCTAAACATTTACACTTTTAACTTAATAGACAAAAGGAATAAACAATAAATTAAAAAGTACCAAAGCACCCAAACAAATAGCCCTGTTTGTAACCTTACAGAAATCCCCTTTCCCCGGTCCCCAGCAGGTAGCCCTTGCTGTGCTGAAAACAAACTGCTGGAAGATGAGCCTGGCACTGTGGTGCCAGGCAGGAGCATCCGCATGACCCTGCCTGCATGGGCAGGGGTGCCAGGGGACAGCCACAGGCAGCTCACCGTCCTTAGCACTCACCAAACCTACCCGTGCCTGTAGCCCAGCCAATGCACACTGTTGTTTGTTGTGGGCTAACAAACACTCGCCCACATCTATATTAACGTGGGCAGCATCTTCCTCTTCCCTTTAATGCTCTTTTTATCTTAATAAAAAATGTTATTTGCATATTTCTAAAAGATTGATTTGTGTTCTCCGGGTGTTTTAAGCTATGTGGCAGTTTAACATCAAGTATTAAACAGAAAAATTAACTATGCTGCCAACTTTCCAGTAGCAATGCAAATATATGCCTTAACAGATATACCCAGGTTGAAGAGCCGATAAAATAACCGAGGAGACAGTGTATCTATCTTCATTAAGTTTGACTTCAAAAGATGGGAGTAAATCACCCCTTGATGCTGTGGGCAGAGCCAAATTAATTTTAGCTGTTGCCTCTCTTTCTACAGGCAGGACTCAATCAGAGACGCTGAAGGCCGCTCACAGGCCCATGGTCACACAGAAGTGTCACAGCCAAGGTCAGCACTGTGGGCTCCAGCAGCTCTGAGCACAACTAAGGGGTAAAACACAGCAGTGGTGAAACGTATGTGCTCTCATATTAAAACCTGCTAGGTCAGCATTTTTTGGATCGACACCTTTGGCTTCATGTGCTCACCTGTGTTAGGGAAATAAACCCAAGGTCTTGCTGTGCTTTACACCCAGAAGTGACGTGGGACAGGAGCAGTGCAGGCTGAGTGCCTCTCTCTGGCTATGGGTGTGCAAGGAGGGCACATTCGGTAAGTTGCAGAGCATTTTGCCAAGATACCAAAACTCCCATTTGTTCCCTCTCTGTCATTTGGCCACTCACACTACGAAAGAATGAGCAAACCAGAGTGCTGGGCAGATTTTCTCCCTGTGGTGTACAAAGCTAGAAGGCACCACGTGCCACCAGCGCCCACCTGGCCAGCCACCCTGCCAGCGCCACTGCCCTTGCAGGCAGGCAGGGGACCAAGTTGTTGACTTCCTTCCCTCCCGGCCACTTTGGGAATCAGCAGTCTCATCTCCCCAAGCCAAGGAAGCTGGGCACAGCAGATGGCTGCCAAAAAAAAAAAAAAATAAAAGAAGGAAAAGAAAGAAAAGAAAAGCAATCACCCAGCTTGTGGGTGGCACAGGCAGGAATTTTGCTGCCATCCTCTAGAAGATGCTCGGATCTCCTGCTGTGGCTCAGTGTTAAGCTCCCTGCCACTGCCCAGGCAGGAGCAGTGCTGCCCAGGACAGACATTTACCCAAAGCCTCCAGTAACAACACCAAGCCAAAAAATGTAAATCAAAAGTAGCAACCCTCAAAGCTGCCTGGCAGGACTGGACAGCCTGGGCACTGCAGCTCCCTGTGAGTGGGGGGCACTTGATGGCAGAGAACACATCAGCACTCAGGCAGCACTGGGTACCAGATTAGAGGTCTTGAACATATACAATTTGAGAAATAATTAACTGCATGTGAAACACAGTGATAATTTCAAGTATTAAAAATGTAATCTCACATATTAAAATGAATTTACTAAAATCAAATCAATAACTCAGTGTCCTCTGAATTTCCTCTAGTCAGCTAATTTAATTAATCTTTTTGTTCACTTGGATATAGATTTTAGATCTGCATTATGCCATCAGAAAAATACCTTGTGCAAGAGTATAAGATCTCCACAAAGAAAATGAATTTTTACATGGATTGCCTTTCATTCCCTTGGCTGAAATTCTGATCACTGAGCAGCAAGAACACTGCTGTAGCACACAGGATATCACTCAGGATGTGACAGTTTCCTCTTGTTTTAAGCTACTTAAAAAAAAAAAAAATCTTCTCAAATTAGCAACAGAGTATTGCTTTTGATTAGCAGCAGAGGGACTGTGAGCACACTGGGCCCAATCCAGGTACTTACAAGTTTTGCTTTTAACTTTGATGGGAATTAAATGGGAATTGAATTCAGTGCAGCAGTATCAGTTCCCTGAAATGCAGTTACAGCGTTAAGCCCGCGAGTGCGTCTGTGCTTTCCCTCTCGAAGCTCTCTGTGCTTCCACGAGCCGGCGGTGCTGGCAGGGCCTGCCCCTGTCCCAGGGCTGGATGCTGCTCCACAGCGTGCTGGGAACAAGGTCACAGCCCTGCAAGGCACAGGGTGGGCAGAGCCGCTCTCGCCTGCTTCCTCCCCGGAGCTGGACACGCGGGACCTTAGGAGAAAACACCCTCCCCTGTGCCCTCTTCAGCGTACACCACCACATCCTCCTTCCTATAGACCCGTACCAACCTCATTGTTGCTGACTTCTTTGGCACTGCTCAAATAAAATGTGTAAATAAAAGAATCAAGTGGTGCAGTTGTTCAGACCCCAAACTGAATTCTGGGGGGACTACTTGAAAAAAAACCCTTTACCAGGGTCCTTCCAATGCCATTTTCAAGTGGACCTTAAAATCAGGCCCAACTTCTCAACCTGTGCAATCCTGATAACTGAACTTGAGAGGGTCACATCCTGCATTGCTTCAAAACTCACTTAGCCTTGACTCTCCTATGTTTGTCTTGGTAGGATTTTGCTTAAATAACCCATTTGTTGGGCTAACACAACATTTTGCTTGGCTTGCAAGCCCCATCTCAGTAAATGCACATTTCCCTCGTTTCATTTTTTGATAATTTTCTTCTGCAGTCATTTAATTGAACTTACAAAGATGCTTGCAGAAGTTTAAATGAGGCATAGTTAGAGCTTTCAAAAATACATATAATTATGCACACCTACAGACTCCAAGGAAAAAATAAGAAACAAGAACTGATCCTGAAGAGCCCAGCAGGAGATTTGCAAAGTTTTGGTTTAACACCAGCAGCTGCATATGTGGAGTATATGGCAGATAAAGGACTTTTACAGAATTGGGCAACATAGTGTTTTTATACTGGTACCACCCCATTGCAAACTGAACCCACCACAGTGCTGCAGCAACTGAAGCTGTGTAGTTTGGCCAGTCCCTCTCCATTTGTAAAAATGGGCTTAATCAGGTGCTTTAAGAACCCTTAGTGCATCCCTATGTGCCATCCCTCTCTCAAACACCAGCGGGAAGCTCAGCACTAGCAGTGTTACACAGCAGCCAGTTGAACTCAGGGAGTTTCACACATTTAATGCCAGAGGAAAAGTCTGACAGATGGGTACAAACCAAAGTCTTAAAATTACCGCTACAGAAAGCAGTCGTGCACCCAGAAAGTGAAGTGAGAGATTTTGCCTGCTTAATGAGAGCAGGGGGGCCAGACACAGGCTCAGAGCAACAAAAATCAATCTTGCACACAAAAAAGGACAAAGAGGCAGGTTGGACAGCATAGAGGGGAGGGCCAGGTCGACAAGCTTCTCCCAAAAGAAGAGAAAGTCTTTCCTAGGAGCTGGAGTACCCCGGCAAAGGTCAATGGAGGAGGCAGAATCTATGTCAGCTGGGGCAGTAAAGTATTGCAAAAGTAGAAAAAAAAAATAAAAAGCAAAAGGAAAATAGGACCTGGCTGGACAAAAATCTAATCCTACTGCTATTAGGGATTACAGGACCTCCGGGTCAGCAGCAACTTGAGATCAGCACTACTGCAACTACCTGTGCTGAGAGCTAAAACCAGAGCAAACAGCAGGTGCCACTTCATCGTTCCTGGCCCCTACCCCACCGAACCCGGAGCAAGATGTACAGAAGCACCAAAACCCTTGGGAACGCAACAGAGGGACATCAGCCGTCTCCAGGGACCCTTTGCCTACCCCCCATAAATATTTTGTGTCTTAGAAAGTCAGCGGAGCCCACACCTGCCAGCAATCCCTGCCAACAGAAGAGTCCCCCATTAGAAGAGGCAGCTCCTTTGTCTGTGAAGCAAGAGCCCAAAAGGAGGAGCGAGGGTGGCAGG
>WBMY01001041.1:175653-196961 GCA_013397315.1 Donacobius atricapilla | reverse complement strand
ATTTGCCCTAAACTGGGACAACGTGTTTAATGCTTGTGGATGAAATGACCATCTTAATTTTTTTTCATAGACAAAATACAGCTTGTATTCTGTGGATTTAAACATGGGACTTATTTGGGCGGTTTGTTGTTTATGTTTTATTTTGGGGTTTTTAAAATTGTTTGTTTCCAGTGTCATTGTTTCCTCTTAGACCTCTCAATTCATGAAAAGCAGCTAGGCTCTGCAAGATTTATTATAGAAAAATTGTAATAACTACTTTAGAAATTGAAAACTGCTCTCAAAGCATTGACTTTGTGATCGTATTTCCATAATTTCTGTTTTATTCTATGCAATAACAGTTATAATTTTTTGACTCAGACTGCTCATATATTTTCAGTTAATGTAATATAGTGATATGTTGAACTGAAAAAACACTTGATCTACTGATAAATGTGATTTGTATTGAACCCTTAATGATAACACACGGAGTGGGTCAGAAGTGTTGCCAGATTATCGTAATGACTCGCAATAGCTGTGGAGTCATAATAACATGCATGTGTAAGTTGTTTATCATCTGCGCTGACTATTAATATTAACTCATCTGATAACTAGATGAGAAGCAAACCCAGTTCATTGAGTATGAGAAATTGCAAACATGGTTCAAAACCTCCACAGTCAAATTGTCCAGGAAGAGACACGATAAACCCAATTTATTAATGCTGGATTTGTTACATTCTTTAATTATTTAATAGAAAAACTTTGCGAGTTTAATTATAATGTATAGTTAGACTTTAATGAACCTGTGTATTAGGGATTCTAGCCAATAAGAAATAAAAAGTTTTTGGTTTTTTTTACCTGTAGAAATTTTTACAGCTGAACAAAAGAATAGTCTTTTAAAAACAAAAGCTGTTGTCTCAGAGGTTCATATCCTTAGCTGTGATGGACTCTATAGTAGCTTGTTATCATTCTCCTGTTACAATATTGAGTGACTAATCAAATGAAAAATTTGATTGCTACCTTTAAGTCCTCATATGAGATTTCATAATATAGAATTCTATATAACAACATTTTATTTAAATCTTTAAAACAAGGTACAAGTCAACTTAATTTTTTGATTTAGGAACTTAAATGGAAAAGAGGCTTTTTCTTTGAGAACTTTTCAGTGACAAATTATGATAAGTGGGAACATCGTTACTGTCTGTATATTCTTTTAGGTAGGCTCTTCACATGCAGTGGGGGTAAGGAGGAACCTGTTCCATTTTGCCTGTAAGCCTGTTTGCCTGCCCCGTTCTTTTTACATCTGTCTTGGACCAGTTCTTTAACACAGCTAGCAGAAATTGTCACTCATGTGACCGTTCTCCCAGGGTAAAGCGTGGGAGCACTGGGAAGGGCTCAGGAGTGTCCCTCACCATGTGACGCCTGGGCCTTCCCGCTGCACTGGAGGCACTGGTGCGTAGAAGCACTGCGGTCAGCTATGTCTCCTCCTGCCCTGTTCCATGAGCATGAGCAGCAGCACTGGGAATCTGGGCTGAGAGGCCAAAACAATTTTTGAGCCCCACCACATGACTGGTATTTGTGTCCTCCTACAGAAGATAATAGCATTACATTGTATCTTTCTGAATATGCAGTTTATGAAAACAGAAACCTTAAAAATGAGGAAAGTGCAGTTCAGATGCACGCCAAGGTACAATGCTTCATCCCTAAGGTGGGATGAAGGCAGCCAGAGGATAGCAATTTTGGTGGGAAGTGAGGACACATGTGCCACAAGGGCACGTGGCATGAGGCACTACAGAGTAAAGGCTGATCATCAGCTCCATCCACCATATTTTAAAAAATTTCGATTTGGCTGATGCTTAAAATGTGTAAAATTTTCATCCAGTCAGTGTAGCATCACATTGATGGGCAAGGATTTATGAAATTATTTTTATCAGTTAAGATAGCAGTTGAGGCATACCTGTTATTAGTTTAAGGCAGAGATGTTATGTGATTTTAAAATGTTTTTTCCCTTTCATAAATCACATTCCAGCAGTGATCTGTTTGAACAAGCNAAAAAAAAAAAAAGAACAGAATATTTTAAGTATTTAGACATGGTCTCTACTACCGGGCTGAGATGTGTGATTCTTCTTTTTCTGCTCCTTCATCTTGTCCTTTGACCATTCTGTCACTATAGATCCCCTTCATCTTCTCTCATCTTTGTCCAGTTAAACCACTGGGCCTTAAGGACTGAGCTGCAAGTAAAAAGTCTGCTCCTTGTCCTCTTCTTCCTCTTGCCTTGTCTTGCACTACAGACAACAGATCCAGCATAAGACACTTCCCTGTTAAATTTTGCTCTTCCACTGCACTGCCCCCACCATCTCAAAGCAGAACCAACAATAAACAACCACAACACTCCCCTCCTTACCCCCCAGTTCTCAGTAAAAGGGCATGCTGTGGAGTAGTTATAGGAGGCAGAGACAGCTAAGAAATGTAGTACCATAGTCAGAATTTTGGCTTAAAATATATGCCTGTGGAAAACATAGGCAAATCTGTCAATAGTAAGATTGCTTACTATACTATCAGATACTATCAGATTAAGATGACTACAGGCAGAGAACCTCAGCAGCATGAGGCACTTTTCAAGGCACACCAAATTGTAGGACAAGATGTGTAAACATGGATTTCAGAGTTTAAAAGTATCTAGCTTTAAGTCCGTAAGAAAACTCAAGACATATTATTTTTTTATATTTTGCTCTCCAAGAGTTGTTTTTAAAATAAATCTTGAATTGGGATCAAGTAAGTTCTTGTAAGTGGTCCCCTTTCTTCAGAAGGCAATTCTTGGAATGTTTTGGTATCAGTCCTGTTACTACTTCCATTTGTTGAGTTTGACACAGGACAAAGAGCTCTCTCTGAGTAGGGCAAGTACAGCCCTGCAGTAGCAAGGTGAGGGTGGGAGAACAACTCTGGAAGCATGATATGCTTAACATCTAGAATATCTAGCCATTGTAACACAGTGGGAGTGGTCTTTGTGTTGGATCAGGCAATGAAGTCCTGGTGCACGGCAAAATTCAGGAGAGATATTTACTCACTGCATTTTTCCTGGTCTAAAAGCCAACATACAAGATGCAATCAATAAAAGAACTGATTAATTATGCCTGACAGGAGCACCATAAGCGCAGTTGTACACAGGACTGATTGCCAGCATTGCATCTGGGGACGAATGAGGAAATGGGGACTAATGAGACCTCTACTAATGCCTCCTCCTGCCACCTCCACTTCACTGCCCAGCCTTGGTGGAAATAGAATACTAATTAGACAACTGAGGAGCTGATTGTGATCAAGGATTTTGGAGCATTTTATCAGACATTTACTGCAACATACACTACATTTCTCAGCATCATGGAAGATCAAGAGATAGGAGAGAAGTAATTGAAAATCAAGGTGTTATATCCACATGGACAAATTGTACAGTAAACATAAAATTAAAGCATCGAGACTTCCTAGATAATGGGGTTAACAATGGAATTTTTTTTTGTTTTCAAAAAGGTTTATGTTTTCAAACAGGGTAATTCCATAAGTTCGGTTGAAATCATTATAATTATGTTGATTTACACAAGCAAAAATCAGACTGAAATAGAAAAACAGAAAAAGAAAAGCACTTTCTTCCCTCTCCACTAACATTTAATCTTCTTTGAAATGTGAAAGGCCCCTCCTGCAAAATTAAACCAGATTTAGGAATAGAGGAATAGCTGAAAAAATAGATGACTCCAAGCATTTGTAATAATGATTTCTAGTGACTATTGCACTGTCTTATATAAACAGAAGAAAATTTCTACCTCCACAGAAAAATTCAGTAGCTCTCTAGACTTTAATTTTTGACAGATAGCGAGAGATCTGAAACAAGTAAAACCAAGAGCTCTGCACAGTATGTTTCTGATGGCTTGATGTTCCTTTGGGTGAACTGCACCATTTATCTTTATTTCTTTGTAGATTTCTTTGATTCTCTCTGTGAATACTTCTGGTTTGGGCCATGCTAAGAGTAAAAGCAGATGCAGGAAGTCTGTATGATATAAATAATGATTCTGCTTGACAAAATACTTTTGACATTTTAAGAGGAGCACTGTTGAGCAATTTGCTCTGGTTTGTTGCTCTCCCATGAAAGAGCTAAATTAGTTCAGTTAAAAGTCAGCTTTCTCATTGGCTCTGAAAAAAATTAGTACTTCATATGCCGTCCATATCCACAGCTTCCCTGGGAGCTGGCATTATTAACCAAACACTCGTCCACCCATTTTCAGGCATGGAAAACTGCTGATGGAATATTTACTATCACCTATGTCTCCTGCTGTAGAAACACACTCTAAGTTCACTTGCAGAGAGTTTAGAAGCCACTGATACAAAAATCTGCATGTCAAATACTAATAATAATACTGTTGATTGCATTTTTGCTTGCTGTTGGGTTTATCTGATATATTTTTGGAAGTTACTACATGAAAAANTATTATTATTATTATTATTACTTTCTTCCAATTATTAAGCTATTCCTATTGTAACCAATGAGTTTCAAGTTTTTTTTGGAGATTCTCCTCCCCATCCCACCAGGGTACTTAGTTGGTAAGTATAGCTACATGGTACTTAGCTGCCAGCTGGGCTTAAATCATGACAGAAGAAAAAAAAAGAAGTTTGGGTATCAACTGTTTCAGCTAAGCAGCTAAAGGGAAACTTTTCNGAAAAAAAAACAAACAAAACCCATGCCAGCAGATCCATGGAAGGTATCCTGCTATAGTCTGAGAAAGAGATAATTTTCTACTTAGCAGCTGGTACAGAGCTGTACTTTGGATTTAGGTTGAGAATAATGTTGATAATAATACACTGNTGAGTTTCAAGTTTTTTTTGGAGATTCTCCTCCCCATCCCACCAGGGTACTTAGTTGGTAAGTATAGCTACATGGTACTTAGCTGCCAGCTGGGCTTAAATCATGACAGAAGAAAAAAAAAGAAGTTTGGGTATCAACTGTTTCAGCTAAGCAGCTAAAGGGAAACTTTTCAGCTTCATTACCCTTCTCTGGATGCCCTCCAGCACCTCAGTGTCTTTTTGTAGTGAGGGGTCTGGAACTGGATAAAATACTCAAGATGTGGCCTCACCANGTTGTTGCTGAGCAGTGCTTGCCCTAAGTCAAGGACTTTCCAGTGCCTCATGCTCTGTCAGTGAGAAGTACCCAAAGCTGGAAGGGCACACAACTGAGACAGCTGACTTAAGCTGGCCAAAGGGATATTTCGTACCAAAAAATATCAGGCTTGGTTTATAAACCATGGCTTGGGTGGAAGAAGATTATTCTCTGCTTGGAGACTGGGCATCAGTCAGCAGGTGGTGAGCAATTGTATTGTGCAACACTTGTTTTTCTTTTATCTCANTCAGCTGCTGTTGACCAGCACCCTAAGTCCTTTACCTCTGGACAGCTTTCTGGAAAGTCTTCCCTAAGCCTGTAGTGCTGCATGGAGACGTGTTCCAAGCACAGGACCTGGAACTTTGGCCTGTTCAATCTCATATGATTGATCGGCCTCGGCTCATTGATCCAGCTTATCCAGATCCCTCTGCTGAGCTTTATGATCCTTCAGCAGTGCAAGGCGTCCACTCAATCTGCAAGCTGACTGAGGGTGATCTCAATCCCCTCATCCAGGTCATCAATAAAGACATTAAACAAAAATTGGTGCCAGGACTGAGCTTTGGGAACACCACTTGTAACTGGCTGCCGGCTGGATGTAATTCCCTTCACCACCACTCCCCAGGACTGTCCATCAAGCCAGTTTCTTACCCAGGAAAGAGTGCATCTGTCCAAGCAGAATTTAACACAGAACAGTTCAGGTCTTCAAGAGAGATTTTATCTGACAGAAATTATAATCATTTATATAAGTGCTGTATGATAACAACCATTCCCCCAATTGTTGTGTTTTATCTTCTATCCTCATCTCTTCTTAAAATAGAGCTTTTAACAATTAATTTATTTCTTTTGTTTGGTTTGGTTCTTCAGAATACAGCATTTCCATCCTCTGTTGATATATCTGTAAGGCTTAGTCTACTTTCCGTCCTTCATTCTTGTACTCTGATTATCAGGTTTCATTGCTGCTTTCCCAATAAACTGCATTTATGCTCTCTGAGCATCCAGTCTCACTTTCTACTAAGGTCACAGGGCTTATATAATGAAAAGACTGTTAGCTGAGGTGATTATTTTGAGAAATTTTGCCTCACTGGCTATTGTTAAGATAGCTCAAAGCCTATCCATTAAAATGGGACTTTTATCTCTTTATTAGTGCAGCTTAGTGCCATATCTTTAATAATTGGTGAGTGACAAATCAAAGTGGGGTGTGATATTTCCATGTATCCCAGCCATTTCATTTGTGCTGCTGAAGGAAAAAAGGATATCCCTGTGGGTGTTGGGAAAAATGGCTGTACAAACAATTGAGAAAGAATTTATTTGGATTTTGTTCCCTTACTTTTTTGCAAATCTCATTTCCCTAGACTGTGTTGCATCTCTGACTAGTATTGGATATTTTATTGTCATTTGCGATGTTATTTTGCAAAAATGGAAATTGTTTAATGTTTAAATCCTCCTTTTTGTAATAAGTATATATATTTGAATAGTGCTTTGTTTCATTTTCTTCAACCAGAAAAATTTCCTTAAAATTAAATTTGACTACAAGTTTATTGGGATTTTATTTTCTTTTAAGTAATTTCAACTGATGTGTTATTTAAACTCTGACATATGCTAAAAATACTTAAGTTTCCAATTTATTTACAAAATGTCTGTGGTTTACAAGCATCTCCCAATGCATCTGCTGTTTGGGAAACAGCACACAGAGGATAGATTTGGCCTAATCTGCAGTCAGCTCTTGACTGTTGGATGAGTATCTCAGAAGAGTAAGCTGTGTAGGGTGCCTGTGATCAGATGCATGACACTTAGTGTCTAACGGTGCCCTCAAATTAAGTATGTTTCATTTAAGGTTTCATTCAGCTACTGGGATTTCAGTTAAAGGATAATTGATTTTAATCAAGTGGTTGATCGTATATTGAGAGGAAGTACCTTCCTTTTTTTTTTTCTTTTTTTCTTTCTCTTTTTTTTTTTTTTATATTTTGTTTAGCATGGTAGAGAAAAAAAATCCAGAATGTTAAAAAAGACTGTATTTGGCAATTTGTGAGTGGACACAGTGAAATATACTATAAATCACAAGTTTCAGTGGACTACATAGGCGACTATGATATTCCAAGTAAAAATGTGCTAGGAAAATAATGGGTAAGACAGAACATATTTAAGTGAGGTCATTTACCTTTGCTCGTAAGAATTTTCAGTGCTGCCTTTGGTTCAGCTGAATGGGGTTTTATTATTTTAATTAGCTTAATGTCTTTGTCTGAGAACTACTTTTGGAACAATACAGGAATAAGATGGGGGTAAAATATAAGGAAATAACACCTTAACATCGCTGAGTTAGCCCATCTGTAGAAATAATCGTTGATGTTAGGTATGCTTGACAGAAAGCTTGCAGCAGCACTGGTATGTTCATTATCAGCCTAGATATATATTCAATGCATCTCTAGCGTGATAAATAATTCCTTTTGGAAGAGAAAAGGCTGGATTTTTTTTGGAAAATCACTTGTAAGCAATGGAAGTATCAAGCAGGATAATTGCAGAAAGATTTAAAATGAGCATAAAACGACTGTGGCAAGTTGCTTTCATTTTCCTGGTAATGCCTTATATAAAAATGGAGAATAACTTTATTCTTTTTATTATACTTAAAGAACTATTTCTTTAATGTATTAGACATATTACCTCTAATTATTACTTTAATCTGGATAGAGATTCTCTGCTGTGTCTTCCTGAAAAGCTCATGTAGAGCCATTTTACACTTCAAATAAATCTAATCTTTCCTGTAGTGCAGGAGTCAAGGGTTTATCGTGTGATGGAGCAGACTCTAAATCAGTCTCCCCTGTGTATCAACCACAGTAATGCCTCTTCTTTGGCCTATATGCAGACTTACAAAGAAAACACTGTAATTTCTCCTGGAAAAATGAGCAGAGCCCTTGGCAGGGTATAAGGGCTTTGCTCAGTTAGGAACTCATGGCTGGTGCTGGGCTGATGTTGCCCTTAGCCTCAAGCTTTCTGCTTGGATGCAGATGGAAGTAAATGACTGATGTGATCTTCCATTAGGCTTGTATTGGTCATCTTGGTGGGAAGAAGGTAGAAAAGTAGAAGATATATTGCACTGTTAGGAAACTATTTTTAAACACACACTGACCTGCAGCCTTGTGTTTTTCACCCTCAAGTTACTGGATAATTCAATTCCAAGCATCATGACTCTTTGGTCAGTGGAAGAAAATTTACTAAAAACACATTTTGGAAAATGATTGCTCTCATTTATCCTCCTTTTCACTTTCCAGCATTTAATTTGATTTGTAATATTTATTTAAAGAACAATAAACATGAGAGTCTTTACGTATTGAAAACCTCATAAATTTCAGGTGAAAATCAGTCTAGGAAAAAAAAGCTCTACAGAGAGCTATTAAACTTATTTTCAGTAGGATTCAGCCTGTGAAACCTTCACATTTACACAAACATCATTGGTGAGAGAGTAAAGAAAAAGCATTTTGTAGTGTGACATGTTATGCACCTGAGAAATAACCCCTACAAATATTTGAAGTTTTTGCAAGGTTGTATAATTAACCTTTTTTTCTTTTAGTCTTCCTTCATACTCCTTATGTTTGTGTGAATCATTAACTTTGTGGCAACAGTGGGGAAGGTAGTTACCTTGCATTTGAAATCAGAAAAAAAGTTTGATAAAATGTAGATAGTGTTCTCAATACAAGTCAATTGTAATGCTGTTCCAGACAAATGTTGCTTTTTTGTTTTCAGTAGAATCACGTATAAAATATGAAAATATTGCTGTACATAAACATGTGTCATTTTCAACCGTCATTGAAATCTCAGTTATTACATTAAGAATTTTACACTCCTAATTTTAAAATCTTTAAACATTTAACTTTTCATGGTGGGATATTTCCTATATAAGAACCATGATATTGTCCCATAGATCATCTCTCTTTTTCTATGCTGTTCATTTACATTTCTGATTTTAGTTTTACTTCATTTATCTCCACTTATTTAATTGAGATCGCTATTTTTTTCTACATGGAGAGTATGAAAAGATTTAAGATTTAAATATGATAAATAACAGTAGAATCAGAGTAAGTTAAAGCCTATATTTTAATATAGGCTATAACTATATTTTAATATAGCCTATATTTTAATGAAGTACAAATAAAGGTACTATTCTCTTCCTTGTCATTATCATTCTCCATACACTGTGGAGTTCCACAGTACTTTCTAGTATTGTATTCTAGTATCTAGTACACATATTAAATGTGGCTTGATTTCTGGTTTTACCAATTCCTCCTTGCCTTTTTCTCTTCCATGATAGATTAAACTCAGTCCAACCTGTAAGAGGTTGATTATACTCATGAAAATGCAGCACCATTGCCTCCTTATACCTAGAATTTATGTGCAAGAATTAAAAGAAACATTTGGAGGGCTATTTAAAATAGATATAAATATATCTGCCTTAATTAAAGACACGTAATTTAACAGAAACTGTTAAGTAAACAGTATGTTGTATTAGGTGGCAGGGTTCTGATGCCAATGAGTGAGGTTGCCAGAAGCTTTCAATCATAAGTTTCTGTTTTCAGTTGCTGATAGCACTGCCAAATTTAAACCATTGTGTCTCTAATACTCTATGCTGAATATATCCCTCAGATATTATGTTAAAATTTTGATTAAAATAAACTCTTCCTCAAGAAAGCTTAAAAATACAAATTCTGTTCTCCCCAGCATTCCCCCAGCACCTGCCTCCCTGCTCTGCCCCCTGCATTGCATTCTCCTGTCATGTAGGAGGGATGAAGAGGAGAAACGGGAGAAAAGAAATGGCTGGACAGAAAAGGAGCAAGAGGAACTGTGATAAATAAAAACATAGAGGGAAAGAAAATGTAAATGAAATAAATAATCCAAATAAAGATACAAGAGATTGAATACCAGTAGGGGAGGAATAGAGGCAGTTTTGTTAGGGGGATGAATATGAGCTTGTGTGGGATAAGACAGAGAGGTACAGGTGTGGGCAGGAAAAGGCAGGCAGGAGTCAGCAGAGGCAACAGGAATTTAGGAGCTACAACTGTAGAGGAATAACATAGGAGGCCAGGCTAAAGGAAGGACTGACAGGGAACTTGGTGCAGAATGTTTAAAAAACGTGGAATATATTATTTTTTCTTAAGATATAAAAATTAATTACATCACTCATATGAATCTCCTTTCACTTATAAAATAGCAGAGAAATTTAAGTATGCCTTCATTCCCTGAAGGATAGGACCAGCTGGAGACTACCAGTGTTTCCAGTGTTGTCACTGGTTTAGCATGAATATCCTTGCTGAGTACAAAAAGGGATCATCTTCCTCCAGCAGTGCTATATGGTAATTATTTTTTGGAAAGCCTTATTATTGCACTGCCTCTGAACTGTGCCAAAAGAACCCTAAGGTTCCAACTAAAGGACCCAGAAATTATGTAACACCTGAAAATTAATGTTACTCAGGCAACCTGAATTATCACTCTAGGCATGTATTTATTTTGGTCCAGTCTTTCACTCTACCACCACATGCTATTTTCTATCCCTCATCTCCATTCACCCCTGGATCCTTATAGGGCAGAAAGGCTTCTCCTCTGCCCTTGTCACATTCTTTGTTGGGACTGGAGGCTCAGGTCTGCTTTGTGGTAGTGGGGATAAAAGACTTCCAACTGGTTTTCAGTAACTGGTTTTCACAGTGAGCCTTTTTCGTGCTTGCATCTGAAGATCTGTGTGTGAAAATACAATTATATGCCTGCCTTGTTGCTTAATGAGTTTTGATAAATGTCATTGATCAAGTACAGAACTATGCTTTGGTTTCTGCCTCAGATTTTTTTTTTTTAATAATACTTTATAAGGCAGTAGCAGGGAAATTTAGTGATAAAAATTTTCTATCTCTATTACTGTGCTACTAAAATACTACAAAAAGGATTATATTCATCTGAATAAATACTGTAAATGGAACACTACCCAGATTATGAGCATTCCACTGACTTCTTCAAAGACATTAAAATTACCAAACCATTGGAAGAACATTTTTTTAGCTGTGTTAGAGACCCAGGCCACAGTGGGAGATGGTGGTTGTTGACTGTTTAACTGCACCTGCTGGTCCATTTCTGTTGGTAAGAGAAGGAAGAGACATGTAGTGGAAAGCATGATGTACATACATTGTGCTATGTGGTGCTATGGAAATGCCTCCCCAGACAGTTGTGTTTCTGCACGGGAAATCTTTGTGAATATTATGCCATGATCTTGTGTGTTAGGTTACTTGTAGCTGAATCACTCACAAGCCCTTTTCTAGAAAGTATCAACACATAGGCACAGGAATATATCCTTGAGTGCTCCATTGCACTTTGGTGGAAACGTTATTTTGCAAAAATATCTTCTCCCAGCTTTTGCAGTGATTGTAATGCTGCCTGCTCCCGCCTGTGGCAAGTATTTAATTGAAAATCATTTGCCATATGATGATAAAACGATCACTGTACAATGAAACCTTTTGTAGAAATCAGTGTCCTTGCCAAAATTCAAGCAAATCAGCATTTTTAGCAAAATCAGCAAATATATTAGTCATCCACATTAACAAAATTAAGGTTATATGAGTTTATAGTAAAGTAACCCTTCTGAGAGCTTGTTATATAGTAAAATTGTTGTGGCTGTGACAGTGAAAGAATACAAAAGTGACAACACTTCTTCCTACAAGCATCTTTAAATAGTTGCATTCCATCTTCTTGATATCATCCTGTGTCATTCCTAGTTTTAATATGCATGCAAAAAATAGCATATTTTCCTACCTCTCAAGCACAACTGTCTAAAACTCTGAAAATGAAAGTGACATTGATATTATTTTTGAAGGGGTAAATTAAGATGAAGGACAAATAATGTGTGAATCTAATACATCTCATATGCCTAAGCATATGCTAAAACAACATAAAATCATGTTAAATATCTTCAAACTGGAGCCAGATCAGAAGTAATTCCATTTGTCATATTAGTAACTGAGATTTTTAACCTTTTATGGAAGGGCAGAAGTTTTGAATAGTAGTAGCTTCCAAATTCTTTCTGTTGCAATGTTTAATTCATTTGAATTTGCTTTTTTATCATGTGAGATGCATATTGTATAAAGAATAAGGATATGGAATGCCTGGAGAGAGACAAGAGAGTTCATTGAATTCTTGAATAGCTCAGAAATACTAAATATTTATTATTTATATATACATTTTTAAATCTTTGGTGTCAATATGATTGCAAGTGCAGGTGATTTGCAGATGTCTTTCCCTCTTAGAGCTGATCACACAGGACAAGTGCTGGGTGTTGACTCACCTCAAAGAGGGCACTACAGATCTCTTCGCAGGGAAATCTGTAGTGACCCTCTCCAAATAGAGACTGCATTTGGAGTCTTCTTGCACCCACTGCATGTTAAGCCAGATTTATTTCTCCATGTGAGGATGAAGCTCAGGTCACACCTGCTCGAAGACAGCAGACTCCTGGGCATACTGATAAATTTAATCTCATTTGGCCCATTATAAAGGCAAATCACAAGGCTTTAATACTGAAGGTGTAGAACTAGGGAAAAGCCTAAAGCTTATCCTGAGGTTGTTAATGCACAATAGCAGATCTAAATGGTATTTATATTGAAAGAATCCACAGGCCTTTGGCCCCAAAACCTTCCAATTGCTTGTGAGCCTTAACAGATGTATTCTTCCTGTTCACACAAAAGAAAGCAGCTCACAATTCAAGAGAAAGAAAAATCTGTTTTACCAAGTAAAATCCATTCAACAAAATACTAGATAAAGAATTTGGAAAGCTGCTGGTGAGGTGAAGAGTGACTCACTTAAATGAAGAAGAAATGACAAAATGAACAAGAAAAACTTGTCAATGTTAAATAAAGTCCTCCCCATGTTATTTCTGTGGAAGAGGAGAACTATCAGTTCTGAAAGCTTTAGGGATCATAGAACTTAATAAATATTCTATAGCATATTTTTGAATGGAAGTATCATGCCATCTTTCATGAAGTGATCTGTAATTGATGAAGGAATTGCGTGATTACGTAAAATGCTGTTTTCCTGTGGTTCATAGATAGACACATAGGTAGAGTATCTGAAAACAACTCACCCACTCAAGTTCAACAACAAAATGTTTATGCTGCCTTAGGACTCCTTTTCTGCTGTCTATCAGGCCTAAGAGGGAAAATCAGAGTGGATCAAGTCAGAGGGGAGAAAGAACAAGCTCAGAAATGGGCAGGAATATTCAGGAGGAACAGAACGATAATTAATTAACATAATTGTCATCACTTTGACAATTATATGTCTCAAAACTATATTTCCCAAAGTAATTGGATAATATTTATCCAATGATTTATATTCAATTTGGAAGAATTGTGCATAGAATGAGAAAATTATTTTGGATGAATGAAACTGGATTGTTTCGAAATAAATATTCAAGAGATACTTCTACCACTCTAGGAAAAATCAGCTGGAGTGGGATTTTTCTAAAGATTTAGCAACAAAGTTGGTGATAAAAAAAATGTTATATCTCTGATTTCCCTAAATGTCTTTCAAAAAATAACATGAAAATTGCTGCATGTAAAGAATGCTTTGTGTTTGTTGGGAGCCACTATAAATTTTCCAAGGGAGATGTAAGGAAATCACATATTGGAGTTAGATATAAAAGGAAAGAAGAGACTCAAGGTCATAATTCTAACATCCTTTCTGTTACAGAGCTGAGAGTGAATGAAATGTCTTTTTTTTTAGAAGGGGAGGAGTGAATAAAATTTTTTTTTTTTTTTTTTTTTTTTTTTTCAAGACAGGAAGAAACAGTTGATATTGTGGACATTGCACTCTTCAAATTCATATATTCCACTAACAGAGATGTTCTGTGCATAGGACACTCATAAATGGGTTACTGATTTTGTTTTCAGCAAATTTCAATAATTTTACTTCCCATTGTTGACATTTCTGCTTAAGAATTGGATAATAAATTTTAATGATATTTTGCTGGTTTACTGGTTTTATTCAGCATAAAAAATGGTAAAGGAAGGGGTGAAAAAGCAGAATTATTTCAGTACAGTAAGTTGGATATTACAGAACTGTTTGATTTCATTATACAGGGCACTACTGACTTTGAAGTTAGTTAATTCTTCTCCATCTCATGCATTCTGTCCAGTCTTAAATTGGTAACTGCAGAACACAATTTCCCTTCCTTTGGTGATGTGGAATAAGCATATATAATCATCCAGACACTCAGTGACTGTATACCCAAATGAAATATTCTGAAGCCTAATATGGTTTCGTGTAGTGGAGCAGTGGTCTCTTTGAGCCTTGCTAACTTGCTGTAGACCACAGTTTTGGCAAAGTGAACTGTGACTGAATTATAATGAGTACCCCAAGATTAGTTTTTGACCTGTTCCATGGCCACAGTTTAAATTATTTCAAAAGGACCCCACACCTTTAGGGAAGACCTTTGGATGTTTCTTGTTTGCAATGCACTCTGAGTAGGCTCCTTCATGGTGTTAATGCCTAATTTCATCCCACATTTGAACTACAGAATTAATTGGGAAATATCATAAATACTTTAAATATTTCTCTTTGCAGCACAGATTTCTCCCAGAAATTTTATTAGTTCTCCCAGAACTTTTATTAGTAGTCAAAGTCATTTAAATGCTTGGTATAAAAATAACAAAAATCTTTTAAAACAGTGGAACGTGCCTTCCCCAGCTAGCAGATAATGCCAATCAGTGTCAGTTTCTTCCTCTGAGCTTCTGGGAGCGAGAAAATCAGCATCGCTAAGGTGAAAACCTTACCCAGATTTTTGCACATTTTGAGCTTCCTGTCAGCGGTCTGTATTTTTAATTTAAAATACTTAATAAATACCAAAATATTTTAAAAAGACCCAAGGATGACCCTTGTTCTGTGCCAAAAGTTCCTGGAGCTACCTGCTGTAGAAGTGAATTCAAATGTCCAGGCCTACAGAGACAATAAGTAGCCTCCCTCCTGTTAACAGCATCTCATTTTTTTCAGCACATAAATATGCATGCAGATAGGAGCAAAATTAACTGTGTCATTAAAACAATTAATTGAGACTACATGACAAAAAAAGAAAGTAACTCCGTTGTGGTTAAAGGGAAAAATAGGTCACTTTGGCCAGCAGTTTCAGTTTTCATTTCTGACCTAATTAAAAAATACTTTTCTGAGAATAACTGTTACTTGCAGATTAGCAATCCAGTATCATATGTCTTTCAATTCATTATTTATGAAGGATATTTCTGTTATAGGTCATACAACATAGGATAAATCTCAGCTTCAGTGATGTGTTAATGAGCAATTGCAGAACATGTATTGATTCATTACTTTCAGTTAATGACTTGGAAATGTTTAATACTTTTAAAGTATTAGGAACGCTCCACCTTTCCTCTATACTCAAATTTCTAACATGTTTTAAGGAAAGGAGCTTGAATCTAGGGATCAATATTTTTCTAAGCTTTAATAAGAAGCTGAGTAACTTTTCAAGCTTAAATATGACTGACTAGATTATACAGTGGAAAATGTTATTTTTAATTCTATATTTACTTAACAAGAAATTACTTGCACTGTATGGGTTATAACAAAAACATTATAGGATTAAAACTAGCAAGTATACAGTGGTGCTGTTGTACAGATACTTTTGCATTTATTGAATGCCTTGAGGTAATACCTTCTAACAGGATAACTGGAAAATGCTGACATTGGAAATAAAATAATTTGATATTTACAGTACCTTTATTTTTTACTCCCACTGTGTATAATTTTAGTAAGGGGTGCTTAGTTATTACCATGTTAATAATATTTTCCCATATATCTTTAGGTATGTGTTGACTCCTCTTAAAATTATTCTATAATAATTTATATTGTGTTGGCATAAAGCACCAATACTTAATAGAATTGTCTATTGACTACTTAGAGCAATGAACAATGACAGAATTTTATGTTTCTAATAAAGTTGAAGGAATAGTTTAATGTGAGTGTGTTTTTTATCATCTTCTTAATTTCACTATTCAAGTAAATAAACCTCCCCCTTATTTTATAAAAGTGGATTGGTGATACAAAACTTCAAGTGATTATTTTCTAGAAGACCAGTAAAAAATAAGCAGATAAAACACCATAAATTAATGGTGGAATTCCATATACAATGGAATTTCTTGGATATATTTAATAGATCGGAAACAAATTTGTAACAATTTTACAGCTTTTTCTGTTGACTGCATAAGTGTATCTTCTAATGAGTGTCTTTTGATCATTGTTCTAATTGCTGTTAGAAGTTTTTTCTTTTGATTGTTTCTTGTGCTGAAATTCACAAGATCAATTTTGGCCTTGCTGGAATTTTTCACAAACTTTCTTGGGTTTTTGTGTTCTGTAGGACCTGTGGAGTTGTGTGGGTTTTATTTTTAATCAAAATACTTAATGAATCAGGCCAATGTCTGCTCTAAATTTGTGAAATCCAGAAGTGTAGAAGGTGAGGAAATACGTCAAGGGCCAGCTGAAATCACCTACCCCTGTCAGCCAGTTTTCCCTCAAGAGAGGGGCTGTCACAGGAATCTAGCCCTAAAATACTACTGGGTATTGCCACATTAGTTTCACTAGAAGTATTTTAAAAGGCATATACCATAATCAAGAATGATTTCAACAGTCATAGATGCACACTTATATCTCAAGTATCTCCAAATAATCAGTTTGAGTTAACTCTGAACAAAAAGTCTGTAACAGGAAGAAAAGGTCCAATGTCCAACTGTACCTGCAGCAGAAGTCATTGCAGGCCAAGTACTAACATCAGGACTGCAATTTGTAGAGGAAAACTTGGTTTAAAATGGTAAAACCTTGGCAATCATTTAAGCAATACTTATTCCTTTAGTACTGACAATCTTGTTAAAAGTTAATCAAGATGTTGCTTGTCCTAGCTCTAGTAAATCTACTTTCCAGAAACTTAGGTTTTAAAAGATCATTGTATTTGTTATTTTTTTATAACCAGCATAATATAGCTATATATTTACCTATTTGTATATGCAATTTAAATTTAATCTATTTATAACAAAAATTGAGTATGATAGTTACATTTGTGGCTAAACCCACTTTTATTTAGTTTTGAGGTTTTGAGGTTTTTTATTAAAATCAGCTATTAATTTAGTTGCATACAAAACCAGAATAAAATCAAGATGTTAAGTGTCTTAATTTTCATAGCTTACAGCAGCAAACCTCCTCAGAACTCTTTTTTTTTCTCTCATAATTATAATGTATTTATTTGGTGAAATTTTTCAATTTTTTCACTGGTTTGCATTTTTCTAGTAAATAAGATAAAAGTTTTTCATTTACACTTATTCATTTGAAACTGAAGGACAAATAGAGGGAAAAAATACAGGAAGGTTTGAGGAGTATTATGATGCATACTTTTTAAGACAAATAACAATTGCAACAAATAAACAAAAAGCTAAAACCCCCAAACAAACCGTGGTGGGAGAAATGGAACCAATTTGCACCCACTTGGTGTCTATTTGTAGAGACCAAGAAAAGATCTCTGTTTACCACTTAGTCCGAAGACGTTTTTCAGAGCTTGGCTTAGGCTGCTCCGGGCTGTTCCAGGTTGCAGCTTGGACACCTCAGGGGATGGAGCTGGCAGAGGTTCCCTGGGACGCTGCAGCCCTGCCCAGCCCTGCCCTGCTGTGAGAAAGCCTTACCTGCAGCTCCCCTGTCTCTGCTGCGAGAGAGGAGCACCTGGAAGAGGGGAATGACAATACATTTTACAGAACTGTGTTGAAGGCCATAGGTAGGAGCCCTGAGTGCCACCTCAGTTCGGTTCCTCAAGCATCCTAGGCACAGATCCTGAAAGTGGCGCGCAGTGAAAATGCAGGAGCCAATGGAAACAATTTTCACTCAGGACAAAAGGTTGACTTAAACATTGTACTGCCACCTATAGCAGTGGTAGTTTTCAAATAGCTGTTTTCAAGGGCAGTGTCTCCTGGTTTTCTCTAATAACAATATAATTAATATATAAAAGAATTATGTTCCAAATATTAAGACTAGACCTGCAAGACTTAATATGCTAGATTGAAAAGCTATTCAAGATGAAATTTATGACTTAGTGACCATTTCATCACTGACTTATAAAGCACTTTCCATTGTAGGTGCAATGTATAGACCAAAATTCCATAGAATATTTGTATAGAATAGTGGATTCATTTACAAAAATATCTAAAGTGAACAACTTTAAGAAGCAAAAAAAAAAAAAAAAAAAAAACCAACCAAAACTTACCAAGTTTGTTATTAGTCAAAAGGACAAGCTCAGTTACGAAATCTTAATTCATTCTGGGAGTAAGCAAACTCATTAGATTTGGCCCTTTTGGCATTATTTTAGCCATGCTACTTAAATTCATGTACAATTATAAACCACATTTTGTCAATAACAGATAGATTCAGGTTATTAAGTTTTAATTAATAGCACAGACTTATTTGCAATGGTTGAATACCATCAAAGTAACTTCTTATATCTACTGAACTTGTATCTAACTCTCTAATTATTATTTTTGTGTAAAGAAATTTAGCACAGTTAGGTAATAAAACTTCACCATTATGACATTTTTACAATATTATTTTAAAAATATGACTGGTCACCAATTAACAAGTATTTGTTTATTGATAATTTTCATAGAAGTAGTGATGATACATAACAATACAATTTGAAAATAACACAGCAATGAAGCCCATTTACTTCAACAGAATCTAATTAATAAAAATAAGTATGCAATAAAGAATCAAAGTAAGAATGCTTATTTGAAAGACAACTAATAGTTCCAATGAATTTGCATAGAGTTACACTAAATTATACTTTATTCACAGAACCATGAATCTGTGAGAAAGTTCAATTCCAAACCTACAAAAATGTTTATGTTTTGCAAGAGTATTATGCACCAAACTGTTTTCAGGTACTGAACTTTGAACATATTTTACAGATCAACAGGATTGGTTTTGTGCCTAATTTTCAAGAGCACTCTAGTAGCTTTTTAGAAGGTAGACACATGAATAAATATGTTCCTAATTCAGCTGAAAAATTACACAACCACAGCCTATACTTTTTATATTAGTGCAGGTTTTCAATGTTTATGACTTAATATTTCTATGCATGAGATTAAGATGTTAAGAAAAAATACTTAGTTCTATCATATTACTATATTATTCTACATTATGTTAGTAATAGCTGTAGTATAAAATGTTTTCTCTCACTTAGAACACCAGTGGAAGCTGCTTACTGCCCTGTGTAGAGAGGTAATATTATCATTTTACAGCTAGCTAAAAGCCCAGTAAAAGTCACCTTTATTTTATCACTCTTTTCCTTCTCTAGTGTGACCTTGTGTTGAGAATTAAGTAGTCTGTTAAATTTATTGGAAATATGTTTATAAGGAAACAAGACTTTATAAAACACTTCACTTAGTTTGGTAGCAATTGATATTTTTTAGTTGTATGCAGGATAAGTTCAGTATTTCAATAAACTGATTATTTAATAGTTAATTTCTGGAGTTTAAAGTAGAGAAAGGAAAAAATCTATCATGGAAATGAATATGTTTTTGTTGAAACCATTTATTAAAGTTCAGACCCAGAGAGGGAGTGTATTTGTCCTTTTATAATTATGTTCCCAGTATCACAGCATACTATAGCCTCCATTACGATTTCATTAGTGTTATGGTTGAAAAATATCGGATTCGATGAATAGGAATTCAAAACTTGAAGCTGTTTGAGATTTCTTGGATACTGAAATGCACTCTGCAGGGAAAAAAAAAACAACCCACCTTTTCCAGAAATAAGTTTCTTGTCGTTTAACTGATGCTGTAAAAAATATAAAGGGAATAATACCTGAAATAACTTTCTAAGGTTTAGGATACTTAAGGTTCTGTTCTTATATTTTAGAAACAGCAGTTGTGTCATTTTTTATTATTGGTTGTTTATGGTTCCAATTCCTCAGGCCCCAGGCTCTGCTGCCATAACTTTCAGAAATATTTTGCCAAGAGAGTTAGTGTAAGATAGGAGGCATTGTTATCCACGAATATGTCATAGCTTCGGCTTATTCTGGGAGGAAATGAATGGTAGTAAAACGAAGGAAAGGACATGAAATGGATCCTGTTGGCCATTGTTGTCTAAATCCCTGAGGCTGAGTCTAAGTATGAAATGTGACAACAGCTCAGGCCCCTGTGGGGCTTGGCTCTGTACAGGCACACTCTGGTGCAGCCGTGTCTCCAAAGGAAACTGCACACTGGGCTACATGTACTGAGCCATTGCGCAGCTGTCAGCTCTGGGAGCAGAACATTTGCAATTCAGCCAAGTGCTGAAGGTGCACAGCTTACCAAGCAGACATGGACTAAGTGATTGAGGTGAGGTCTGTTGTACAAAACTGTTATGTGCTGAGTAAATGTTCCCTAGGCAGTGTTTGGGAAGAGTTAAACAGGGCTGAATACAGCCAAAGATGTCATTAAGAGCAGCAGGCTCTAGCCAGTATGGGACACTGGATGTCCATGATGGAGAGCTGCAGGTTTCACAGTTTTCCCTGGTTAGGTATCTCATAGAAAGGCGAGAGAGAAATCATCCAAGAGAAATTCTCCGTGTTTCATGGGGCTTCCCACTGGGACAGGTGCCAAGACAGAAGAATATGTCTAACAATTAATTTCTCTCCTAGGCCTCGTTCAGAATTTTTGGTAGGCACTCTCTGAATTCAGGAACTGCAGCTGAGAGAAAGTACAGATATTGCATCTTATTAAATAACTTTTGACAAGAAATAATGAACTGTAATTAAAGAATAGAGTAACATAGAATTAAATGAAATAGCATAGCTCAAGTTGGAAGAACATAAAAAGACCTTCTGATCCAAACTTTCACAGGAAAGGTGGCCTAAATATTGGCTCAGTACTGGCAGGGGATTCATACTGTATTGGTTTAGCATAAATAGTAAGAAAAACCAATTGTTAATCCATTTTGGAACTAACAGCTAAGCTGGCCAATCAGGTAAAAGGTGTACGTACACCCTCTGGGACACCGCTTAAAAACAGGAATCTTGTGAGACCCGCCCTCTTTCCGGGACTCCGCGCCATGAGGTAATATCGCAGCCGGGCTGGGAGGGCCCCGGGCCCAGGGGCCGGCTGGCCCCGGGAGGCCCCGGGAGGCCCCGGGAGCCACGGCCGGGCCG
>WBMY01001041.1:103958-175582 GCA_013397315.1 Donacobius atricapilla | reverse complement strand
AAAATCCACAAGCCCTTATGTAGTCATATAAAAAGCTACATTTTGAGAGGCTCACATAATGCAGTGTCGGGCGGGCTGCATTAGTAGAGCTGGAAGTCACAAACAGACTGTGTCTCTTGTGAAAAGTTACCAAAAGAATCAGGAGGGACTTGTCTCTCTCAAAAGACTGAATGAAAGACTATTTTATTAAGTGATGCTGACTTAAGAGTTCTGATGTTTTGTCCCTTTGCATTGTTTTTTTTCGTGGAAAAGTAAATTGTTGCTAGGGAGGAAGAGGGGTTGTTTTTGAGAGGGTTTCGTAGTTGGTTTTTTTTTGTTTGTTTACCTTTACTGTATGTTAATAAATCTAACTGTTTCTATTTTGAATTGAACCTGTTTTGCTTTTCTTTTAATCCTATTCCACTAAAATGAAAATTAAGCGAATGTGATAACCACTACATCTTTTAGTGTTTCTGCCCGGTTGTTGAATTTTAACCCATTACACATACTTACCTCATCCTATCTAAGGACACTGGCCATATGTGCTTGGCGAAAATAATTATTATGCCGCTATTGCTACCATTGGGGTTTTTGGTGTTGAGGAATTTCATTCCTCTGTCTTTTAAAATCAACAATTTGCTTTTGATGGAGTTTCTGGGAGCCAGGGGAAGTGTGCTTTTGGCGAAATGTATGTGGTGTATGTGAAAACTGTAGGCATTTTATGCTGGTTTTCATGTTGAAACCAGTTCTAATTACAGTTCTTGTGTAACTGAGAAGCAGCACAAAGGTTTTGATGACTGCTCTGAGTACAGATTCCTATATTCAGTCACACTCATATTTAGATTACAGGTGTTCAAGGACTTAATTTTTGAAAGTACTTAGACAAAAGTGAGACCAGTAGGTAAATTAGTATCTGATTATACTACATTTGTAATTCCCACTTGTGTTCAATCAATTTCAGTTGCCCCTTATGTCCTAGTATGTATCTGATTTCATCTGTGGGTGCATGGATAACTGTAGTCTGACTGTACATCTGCCTTGTTTTTATTAAGTGTTTTACCTCAGCTTAAGAAATTGTTCTGATGTGGGGGTCAAGAAACTTTGAAAAGCCAGGCTGCATGTAAGGAGAGCTGCTTTTAAAGCCCTACCAGAGCCAGACGTTCAGTTTCATTTTGAATTGTGAAATTCTAGTTTTCCTTATAACTATGATAGGCATTTGTTGTCAATATTATCTTGTGATAATGTCCCACAAGTCCATTATTTGTTAGCCTAGTATTCTGTGACTCAAAAATATGTGTGCTACAATACATCTCCTTAAGCTTGGGAGACTCAGACCTGCAGATATTGCTCTGCATATGCAAAAAAACAAAACGAAACAAAACCCAAAAAACCCTGCCTGATGATCTTTGAAGTAATATGATAATATGTTCAGATACAGAAGGCAAGAAAACCACTTAGAAAGAAATTCAACAGTATCTTAAATTAATAGAAATAAAACCTCTAGACTTTAATATTTAATGCATAACAACATTCTCCACTGGTAACACAGCAGTGATAATGAACTGCAATAACAAATATAGAATCTTTTCCCTCTACCAATAAACCCTTACAAGAAAGGTTGCAATCTCTTATTCACTTTTCTTTTGTAGCATGTCATGTAGTATGTATAAACTCTATTTATTTGCTGCAAAATTTTTCACAATGTAAAAGGTTACTTATTCACACAAAGTCAAGCATTAAGGCAGAAAATGCCTGTTTGAATGAGATTTTTTTTAATCTTTTCTGTATAATGCCATATTCTCTGCAGTACAAGAGGAAGTAAATGGTGTTAGAAGCAGTAAAACTCATTTCTTATTATTGCTGTGATACTGACCTTGGCATTTTGTGAAATAGCCCCCCATTTTAAAATAAAAGACAAAAAAGAAGAAAGTGAATATATTGTTCAAATTAGGGAAAGAATTTTAAGACGTACTTAGGGACTAGTAAAAAGGAATCTAATTTCCTGTGTTTTTCTGTCCTCTAAATGGAGTTTTGAAGAATAACACCATACACAGCCACTGGGAATTTCAGACCCATAGAGCACTCTACCTTGTTTCAGGCAGTAGAAATAAATGTTGGTGATATTACAGCAAAAATGTTAAAAACACAAACTCTCCTATGAAACACACAAACCATTATGAGCCATATCAAGATCTAAGACAACAAGAAAAATAGAAAATAATAAAAAAATAAAAACCCACACTTCCAGTACCCTAAATACAACATTCCACAGCAAAATATGCCCAAAACTGAAACTCATTCATCTTCCAAGGAAGTACCCGGTGTTTTCCTACTACTTGTAACTCTTTGAAAGGCCTGGATATAGTCCCATGTGGTCAGTTGTGTTGTCATGGGTTTATCTCAAATGACTCAGAGGATGTAGGTCAAAAATAAAAAAAAAACAAGTGTAAGAATGCAGAAGGGTATAGCATTTCCCTCTGTCTCCAGGAATAATTGCAGAGGTGAAAACACCAAACGGAAACAAATGTGTAAGTCTGATGGACGTCAGAAGGTTAGTGCTTTTTTATAATCACATTTTCAGGCTGAGGGCAAGAACCTTATTTCACCTCTGGTCTAGGTGAGAAAATTATTAACAGCTATATATTTCATATGTTTTATGTCAGCCTTTAGCACTTAGCCAGCCTATTAAAGTAGAGAAATCTTTCAAGGAATAAACCTGCAGGAAAACAGCAAATAGAGAGCAATTCAGGGAGTAGAAATTTTGCCTAAATAAAGGTGAGTTTCACTACATAGATTAAAATACTCTAGTCATAATGTCTGCATATAGGATTTAATGTATTGCCCTGAACATAGACATCATGCTGCCAGCAGGTTTGGAGCTATGAGGGAGCTGCACCTTTCTGGAGCTGAACTGATATACCAGAGAGGTGTTCCAGGATGTCTCTGATGGTACTATATACCCATGTTTAACCAAATTAATCTTCCAGAAGTTGTCAATATAAGAAGCATTTATCTAAACCATCATTATAACTAATGGTGGTCAGTTGTTGGCAAAATGTCTGTCTGCTGCACGTTCATGTGAGTAGATGTGTGGGCTTTGCTGTCTATGTTTAATGGGTATTTAAACATATAGGACACAAACAAGAATCTATATGTAAGCACCTAATTTAAGTGTCTTCATTCTTGAGCTGCATCCCACCCTTTATTTATGGAGATTTATATGAAGCACTGCTTGTATCCAAATGTGAAATTCAAGATTTCAGTGCCACAGATAAAAAAGGATTTGAGATAGTCCTGAATAAAGAAACCTCCACATCTAAAAGAGATATTCATCAACTTAATATAGGCCTAGTGACTTGATTTTAACTATTTTAATTGAATGTAAAACAGATAATGTTTGTGGACTTCATTTGGATTAAAAAATTAAATAGCAAATAATTATTCAAGTTCAACGTAACATTTCAAATATAAGTGTGAGCTCAAATCTAATGTTAAGTGATGTTTGATTTTTATGTGAGGAAAATATGTTGCAACATTTGTTATTTACAGTGATAGATTTTTATGAATGACCCATTTAAACAAAAGCTTCTTGCAAGTTAAAAAACAATTGGGAGAATGCAATGATGCTAATACAAGATTTTGTCAGGAAATTTCTGGTGTTTATGAAATTTACGAGACCCCAAATGATTGAGAAGTTTAATTTCACATGAAGTGTAGAAGAATTAAATGAATGTTTCAGAGCTACTCATTTCAGACTCTCATTTTCCATTTCAGATATCTGGGAAACAGAGTTCTAGGTCATCTCACTCAGATCAATGCTTCAAACCTCAGGTTAAAGGTTGAAATGACCGAGTCTTACTTAGGACTCGACTGTACCACATATTTTTTGCTTTAGTCAGTATGAAGGATAAAGCATGATACAGTATGAATACACCTGTGCAAAAAAAGGGAACTGAATTGCAACTTTTATTTTTACTCTTTTTTTTAATTGAAAGGCAAAATAAAAATTATTTAAAAATGCAATCAATAAGAGAAATTTGCCATGGTAACATAATTTTGCATTAATAAGATATCTTCATTCATGCCTATACTTTTTCTTTCTCCCTACAGAAGCTCTTATGCTTCATGAAACTACTTTAATTTTCACTGCATGAAAGGGAGAGGGGCTGACATTAGCCACAAGGCAAATGGAGTAGCAGCTTTGAGTATCACCAGTCAATATTTTTGCCTGTGGCTACCATAAAATGCTGGGGTGGAAACAGGCAGGTTTGGGTTTCCTACTGTGCAACAGGAGAGTGCCTGTTCTGAGGCTTCCTCAGCTCATCCTATTTCCCCGTTTCCAGGCTTTAGTGCTGGAAAACTAGAACTGAAAACAGGGTTCCATTGAAATGGGAGCGGATGTTCAAAAGACAAAGTGGTAAAAAAATTCTGGACTCTTACTGTTTCCCCTGCTGTTGCAAACCTCAAAATCATACCCAAAGGGCAACATTTGCAGCAGCAGAGCTGCTTTGTTCCTCCCACTGAATCATTGCTCATTTGCCTTATCTTTAGTAACAATTACCATTTCTCATGCTGTGCAGGCCTAGTGAATCTTAGGTAACGTGACTTCAGGCTGGGTACAGGACTTATGCACACACCGTCTGGTAGATTTATTAAGTACAAGAGGATGAATCTCAAGGACAACTCACAGAAACCTGAGCAAGTCTCTTTTACAGATTCCTTTTTAATGTTATAATTTGAATGGATCATTTTGCATATTGAGTCATAAATTTCCAAAAGATTATTTCCTTCAAAAAATAAGAACTAGATAATATATGGGATTTTAGTGCCCACTTATGCAATATGCAGCAGTCATATTTTCTCATGTCAATTATAAAATAATAAATTTGCAGGTCTATATGGACATGGAAAAGCCGGGCGAGGCATTTTCACCTATGGATGCACCAGGGCTACTAATTGCTATATGACTGCTTTTACTTTGAACACTACAGTGCATACTGACACTGTATAAAAGTAACCAAGGTTTTCCACTTGACAATTCATTCTGATTAGGTATTTTGCTTTGAAATAACTTTTATTATTGAATTTAACAGACTGGTTTTTTTACTACCATTAAAAACCAATCCCATTCTTTCCCTCTATTGTTCTTAATTAAAAAAAAAAACCTACAGAAGAGCAAAATAATTTAAACACTATATAAAATTTTAAAAGTTTAAATTTAGAAACATAAAATAGAAAGATCACAAAAATTTTTAAAAAAAGATAAGCAATCACTTTCTGAAAAATTCCCTGACTGGAATAGTGACACCATGTTGGCCAACATTTATAGAATTATGCTGTAACTTTTCTTTCCAGTATGTTGCAGCTGTTTAAGTCACACCAGTTTCATGCCTAGTATTATTAACATGGATTTTCATAATAAAAGGAAATATGCAAATTGTGACAACAGGTCACAAATATACAAAAATTTAAAAAATCCCCCAAATCCTTTCAAACAGACTAATTCATATGGCAGAATAAATACTGCTACTGAACTTGTGATAGTTTATGTTTATTATATTTTAGTGTTGAATTTTTGTGTTGTCTGGAAAAGAAATAGCGACAAGATGTGACTGGCAGTTACATGTTGAGGATGAAAAAGTAATTCAACATATATTAATTCTCTCTATTCTGTAAAATATGTAAATAATATAAATAAAGGATGGATTGATACAAAGATTAATGAGAAGGGGAGAAATTTAATTGTTAGCTTTTTATTCAACACAGATTAGGTCCTGAATGTAATTACATGGAGAAAGAAAATCTGCATTTTTGAGCAAGTGATTTTTTTTTTTAATTAAAATGACCCTGACTGTAATTTTTTTGGAAATTTCATTCCTGAAATAGGAGATTTCTTCTACAAACAAAGAGAGAATTGAAGAATTACCACCAGGTTATTTGAAGCACTGGGAATAGTTTTTAATTCTGTTATGAAATGAAAATAGTTCTGAAACTATCACCTTAAAAAGGTGTAGACAATAACTTATTAATAACCATTTCGAAGAACTGGTCAAAGTGGACAAGAAGGTTGCATTAGAGCAGGAGAAATCCCCAAGGAAAATTTCAGCCAACTCTGGCTTTTTACTCCTAGAATCTCCTCAGGATAGTAACAGAAGTGTGTGAATTGCAGGCAGCCCACCAACCCTCAGGAGAAGCAGAGCGCAGCAGAAGAGTTTATTCTGCTGCTCTTCTTGACTTTGCTTTTAGTATGACAGCCAGGCAAAATACATTAAACATTATTTTAATGTAGAAATGAGTAAAGAAAATTATTCTTAAATATGCACAGGGGTCTTTACTAGGATACTCAGGTAGCATGAAACTTGTGTTGATAAAAGTCAGAGGTCATAATATTCCTATGCCTCCATTTCTCTATTTTTTGCAGTGAAAGATATGACTTTTTTTAAAACCTTTTTCAAAACTGTTACAATGATGACTTGACTAGTAATCACAGAGCTAAGGGATTATGTAAATACAAACTTTTTTCTTGTTATTGTGTTGTCTAATACATTGTTCTCTCATCCTTCCTGCCATTAAGCTGCCATCAAATGCAGTTTGTACAATAAATGTATTATGGCATTAATCCATGCTATTATAACTTTAGAAGCCATTATAGTGTGCTTTACTGGCTTGATAAATATACCTGGGTAGCTAAATTCAAACTTTGTCTAATTAAAGTGAAGAAGGCCATAGTTTCCCTTAAGATTCCTGGTTGTTTGTCAGCACAGAGCTTTCATGAGGTTAATTCATACAGTAAAATTTTTCTTAACACTGACTTGGGAGCAGCATTATCTCAAAAGTAAGAGCATTTTCAGTATTAAACTCCTAGACCTCCCTTTATGCTCGAGATTAAGCAGAATCTCCTTTCTACTGGGGCTAATAATTCCTTTTTATCAGGAGGTAAATGAAACTCAAACACAATAAATACCACAGGCAAAACAATACAATGCCAGCTTATTTGTATGTTTATAGCCTCATACAAATGGATAGGTCTGCTCAATTTTTAATTACTTCTGTTATTAAACCCCCTTATATAAGCAAAAACAGTTTTAGAAGAAAGAAACCAATGTTTGGTGTTTCGTAGCAAAAACAACCTTCCTCAATCACCTGACCTTTCTCAGCTTGCCTTGAGGTTTCTTCAAAGAAAAAAGTCAACTGGCAAAACTTGAAACTCAGATGTCTCCCAGTTTTATTCCTAACTCAAGATTTAAGACACCTAGAAAGGTTTCTGAATTCAGCTGACTATTTTCTGTGCAACAAAGAGAAAACAGGAGGAAAAAAAATGTGAAAAGCATCACAATAAATCTGCAAGACTTTTTCACCTTTTATTTTTAGGTTTCTTTGCTTTGTGGAAGGACAGGGCTTTAAGTCTGCCTGCTCCCTGTGAAAGGTAAAAACTGCATTTGATAGCAGCCAGTGAAGCTCCAAAAGGGCTTGGCATGCCATTCTCTTGTGCTATGCCAGGTGAAATCCCTCCTCTGATTCAGAAAAGACCTTATCTTCACACCTTGCAGATAACTGCTGGAAGGAAGGGAGATCATGAGGGTGGTGATCAGAGACAATAATCTTACTAACAAGGTGTGTAGAAAGAGACAGACCTCACACCAATATGAAGATTGTTATTAGATGTATAGTACATGTAGATATAGTAGATGTATTAGGTAAGGAGTATCACTAATTTAACCTATAGACCATATTTCAGGCAAACTTTCATACAGTTCTCTATGTACATATTAGTCAGCAGAGATAACAAGTCTCAGATTATTTTAGGATTTCATATTTAAAGTAGAAGAGCAGTTATATAGATTCTTTGCAAATTCATTATAATTTCATTCTTACTCACTTATTTCAAAACTGTCTATCCAGACCAAAAATGTTCAATTTTATTTCTGCATGTATTTGTAGGACACAAGTCGGGGGGTTTTGGTATGCAGGGTGATACTATTGTTCCTTAAATTGTGTATCTGTTAAAATGCAGGCAATAACTAATCAGCAGCTAATATTTGTTAAGAAGTAGTATTCCTCCTTTCTTTGACCTAAAGGAATTCTCTCAGTGAATGCTTTAACTTAAGGAGCTTTTAACTGAAAAAAAAATCCATTAGAGCAGACTGTAGTTAAGTATACTTTTGGCAGCTAAGTTGGTTAGGAGAGTCTGGAACACAGATCCCTACAGATTTATCCACAAAACTGCTGAAACAATGGAAATTCTGTCATTATGTAGTACTTTGGGCTCTGCTCCAAATGGGAGAATTCCTTTCAAAGTGTACATACTGCAATTGTATTAAGTTGATTATGTTTTAAGTAATTTAGGTGCTTGCTTAAAGTTGCTTGCTCAAAGTTAGTAGTGTCACATGAAAAGTGAGAGAAGATCAGTGAGAGAAGGGGACTAAGGCTTCCAAGGTAAAATGAACAGAAAGCACAGTGGTAAGACAGTGCAGGAAAGGAAACTGCTGTGCCAGGGAGTGGCCCACAGGGAGTTCTCCAGAATCAGCTTTAATTAATGTTCCAGTCCACAACCCTTGTACAGAAGCTGAGATCTGATAGAGATTGCTAATAGCATAATGCTATCCTTTATCATTTTAACTCAAGGGAATACATCATGAATGAAATGAATGACATAGAAGACCGGAGTAATAGAAATGGCCCAAAGTATCATAATGTAAAAAGGCAAGGCCAGGAATGTATGGTTACTTAATGTAACCTCTAATCATAAAGTAGGTAATAGATTACTGAGCAAGAGGGGATCTTGGGGCAATCCCAGAAATAATATCAGACATGAATATTTTGCAGCTATGGAAAAAACGAGTACATAACCAGAATTTATCAGATATGTTTCCATCAGAGCGAGGGTATGACTACACAGACCAGCAAAGCCTCATCATAAAGACAACAACTTTGCTTAGGAAATGTGATTTTAAGTGGGAATAAGGGCAGTGAAGAACTGCAAAACTGATCCTAGGGAGACAGAACCTATGATACCCAGTGAGTGTGAAAGGCATTGTTTAATTCAGCCAAACTGGAGGCTGTGAAGGGGGAGGAGTGCTCTGTATAGTTAGAAGGCTATATGTAAACACTAAAGAAAGAAAATAAAAAAAAAAAAAGGAAAAAAAACCCAAACCATATGTACTGTCTGGGCAGAACAACAAATACTTTTAAAATGACACAGAATAATTTCTGATGGGAATTTGGATTCTGGTTCATTAAAGTATTGGGGTTCAGGAAATACAGAAGGGATGGAAGAAAAAAAAAACCAAGCTGCTTCCACCATGCTACAGTTGACACCTGCAGGGGATGGCTCTGGTTTTCTCCTGTGAACAGCAGGAAGCTGGGTGTAGTTTGAGGGGTGGACATTTTCATCTCGATGTGAGAACAGGGACTTTATCAACAGGTGAAAAAATTAATTATAATATGTATCACTTGTGTTACTTTCTTGTATGTTTGTTTCTTGTATTTCTGTGGAGACAAATCAGATTAAGACAAACTTCCTATTTGCTTTCATCCTAGTATCAAACATGGGATATTTTCATTAAGTTTTGCAAGCTGGAGATACTGCACTTTAGCAAGAGTGAATGATGGTAACAGGCCTGTTAGCCAAATACAGAAAGATGATCCTGGCATGGCCAGACTAATATCTAGAAATGTCTGCAAATTTCTGCAAATTTAAAGCAGTCTCTACAAAAGAAAATAGTCCATTAAGGCTTCAGTGACTATTACAGAAAAGTAAGTCTCTAAAGCTGTTCCTTTCTACACATTTTTAGCTGGTAAATTTAGTTATCAGTGACAGTTTACTTCGTTAGACATAAAAGTCAATGTCAAAAAACGCCATTTGAAATTTTTGAGAGTCTATTATAACTGTCTTTTAAGTTTCCTTGATTAGCACAGAAAATATGGAACAGCTATTAAACCGCTGTTCCCCTAATAAACATTAATTATAAAACAGCAGGTGATTAATCACTGATAATGAGCTATAGATGACTTTTAATGGTCAGCTAATAGTGTCATGGGCCTTTAATGCTGAAAATAATTAAAATGAATATCAGATTGTATGGTGAATACACACGCTAAAATGTGCTTATGGTTCAGAAAGCAGGCACCCAAATATAGAAGGAATATCTTTGCCTGTGACCATGACACTTTCTAGCTCAGTGCTCTAGGCATGTGCAGGAGGGAAAATATAAATTATTGGTTTAAGGACTGTTTTAGACAGATTTTGGATTTGGATTATAATTCATGGATGTTGTTTTTCCCACTGCAGGTGAAAGTCCTAACCAGCATTTTGCAATTTTTCTCCTTTGTTGTTTTTTCTGGCACAAGAAATCTTGAATTATAGCATGGAGAGTGAATCCATAATGGGAGAGAAATCTTTTCCATCACTTTTCCATTTCTGGAACAACCTATAGTTTATTACTAAGGTATTCTCATGAAAATATAGATGTGACTTGCAGTCTCTCCCCGGCTGCAAAGAAAATGAAATCCTGGCCTCTCCTTCCTAGATGGCTACAAATGATGCTGCTCTGTAAGGTTCAGTCCTTAGGGGAGGAAGAGCAGTTCTTTAACTGAAAGATAGTTACAGCCCTGAAAGGAAATCCAAAACCATCAACATTTTGCACCTTAATATTGTTCAGAATGAAGCAACGTGCTTGTTTTCACTTCCTTTCCTGTTGGGTCATGTCAACATTCTGGCGTTCACTTGCCTTCTTACTGGGAACCAAACTCTGCCATTGTACTTCTGGAAAGTTCTCTAGCCTGAGAGGTGCTTAGCACATATTGCTTTGCTTCTTTAGGGCTACATTTTCTCCCAGGACAGGTCCAAGCTTTGTGTTCAAACAGGTTTTACCCATACTGACTAGTTCCTTCAAGATGTTGTATCCCATACTGTGTTTGGCATTGCTGAGGAAGTGTAAATTTGCCATGTCTGAAAGTGTATGAATGATCATCTAGCACAGGCAAATGTAGGATGGTGCTTGAGTCCATGTCCAGCCTCTCTTCACTTCCTGTTGTAGGTAAAGCCTTTGGTACCTAACTTATGTCATTGCAGTTTCTGGAATCAGGATCTATATATTGGGGTTTACCAGGATGGTGTCAAAACCTTTTTTTTTTAAGGAGCTTCTTCCCTACTTGTGGTCAAATTAAGAATTCTAATGTTACAGACATATAGAAAATCTGATTGTTATAAAATTAAAGAGAATTTGAGGAATAAAAGTTTTATAAATTTTTAGTGGAATTTTTTTGGAGTGGTTTTTGTTTGTTATTTGGTTGGCTGTTTGGGGTTTNTTTTGTTTGTTTGTTTGGGGTTGTGTGTTTCTTTTTTTTTTTTTTTTTTTTTTTTTTTTGCTATGTAAAAGCCACCAATGAGTATTGGGTTTAAATGTCAAAAGCAAAAGAATCAGTTCACCAAGGTGGGAACAGATGTGAATTCCATGTTGAAATAGTCTTGGTTTTGAAATAATTTTCATATTTTACACTGTCCTTTTTTATTTTTTTCAGTACCTGTCAATATGCCATTTTGTCTTGTCATGTATTAAATCCTGATCATCAAACATTTACACAGGTGAACAGCTTTACAAATGTCACCAGACAAAATTAAGCAAATTTGTCTGCCCACATGAGTAGTTGCTTTCTTTGCAAGCTTTTCTGAGAGCTCATGTGAGATTGTAAGGTCTTGTTACCTGATACAGCAATCGTGAAACTTTGAGTTTTATTCTAAATTTACACCAGGGTTATTACATTCACATCACTGGTGGAGCTAATTTCACTTTGCTTTTTGAACTAGCAAAATATTCTTAGTAATTGTATATGAGCAACTTGAAAAGGTCATAGAAATTAATTGAGGAAGGGGAAGGGGGAAAGGAAAATCTGGGAGCAGAGATACAAGGAAGAAGAAGCAAGAGTGAAGAAAAATTTTAAGAAAATCAAGAAGCATGAGACAGGAAAGAGTGGAACATAAAAACAGGAAAGAACAAATGTAGAAAGATAACGTCAATAGAAACCACCTTTTACATTGTTGTAGATTAAATTTCTTTGCTTTTTTTTTGTTGTTGTTTTTGTTTTGCGGATTTTTTACAGATTATGGCTTTTCTATGGATTTTTTATATTTCACAAGATTAAAATAAAAAAAAAAGGTAAATGAAATATTTTAAACAAAATTAATACCACCATTCAGCGGATCATGTTCACAGTTTCAGCTGGTGTCCTGAAAGTCAAATTATGAGATTATAATCTTGAATTTTAGTATGCCTGGAAAATGTTGGAAGGTAATACTCTAGCGAAAAGAAAAGGAGGAATTTTTGTAAGTCACCATTGTACATAAAAGATAGAAAATCAACCATGACCTTTCTTCAGCAAAAGTACCATTTTTAAGGCTGAATATTTGACAATGTGACATTTAAGCTAATATTACTATCGATAATTTATGTAATTACTTTTTAAAACTAAAAATTATTCCATACAAGGACATATGAGAAAATTGAAATTTTTAGGAAAATTGATGAGCATTCATATGAACTTACTGCCTGATTTTTGATAAGACATAACCCCAACTTTCTAACTGCCCATAGTCATTAAAGAGAAGACAGTTTTTGGAAGAGTTGCCCTGCAAAGCACCCATCTGGCTGGCCAAATTCCAATGCAGAAAATTACATTCTGCTTACTGACAATTGCCTCTTTTATTTCAAACATCAAGGCTTGTTTTTTACATGTTGCTAAATCCATCACATGCTTATCTACCTTGCTGAACTGTCACCCTGATCATTTATTAACTCTGTTAAAGAAGTGTTCCCGTTTTAATCAGTGTGATGGCAATTTGACTTCTGTACAAAATACAAGTATTACACATAAGATCCAGACCAGAATTTCAAAAGCTAATCATTCCGGAAAATGACACTCTAGGTTTCTTGTGTTAATTAGTCCTCTGTCTCAATGCACATTTCTTGTACGCTGTGAAACACATTTAAACAAAATCAGAGGAGACTCTTCCATTGAACAGTTGAGTACTTGCATAGTTTTAGGCACGTGCAAAACCTAATCAACTCAGAGCTTCAGATATACAAATTGCATTTTTTATTTATAAAGGGAAGGAAACTCAAATTTCTTGATTGGTCTTCTGCCAACACTGAAGCTGGAGAAGATTTAAAATAATGTTGAATCTTTTCACAAATACTTAATTGCAAAGGCAAGTGATTAGAGCATCCTTAACTCTTTTTAAAAGACAGTCATGTTGAAACAGAACCTGTCTTATCAAGTAATAAGGTAAATGTCAGTGGAAAAGATAATGTGTATGTGCAAGATGATACTGTAATCAGCAATCCCAGAGCTCAAGAAGCAGAAGCTACGGCAGCTCATGAAAGCACTGTGGGATCCTGCAGGAGAAATGGCAAAGTGCAGCAAGATCATTGCCATTTTAGTAATAGGGTTGCAATTAGGACAGGATGGCTTTTTCCTTGTTTTGCCCTGTAATTACATACATACATAACAGCCTTGATAAGATTAAGTGCTGTGATAAATTCTGCATTTTTGCTTAGCTGAAAATAGGAACTGTATGTGTTTTTAGATAACCAGACAATTTAAAATCTCGTCATCAAGCTCATGTGTCAGGACTTCTTCAAAGATTGAAATCGGTCAGATTCTGTTTCATGTTCAGGCATATCATTTTTGCAATACAAAGGGACATAATGCTTCCATAGCAACACATTAAATGCATCGAGTCCATGCCTTGAGAGCTACTGACATTAGTTTAACATGAATTCTCAAGAATTTGTCTGAAAAAAATGTTGCTTTGACTATATAAATACAAAATATATATGTGGGTGTATGTGTGTAAATATGCAAGTACATCTGATATTTTTATTGATGATTAAGAAAACTTACTCTATATACCAGTGAAGCTAAAGACAACCCCCCTTCGTCTCCTGTATTGTACAAAGTCTGTTAATAGATGGACATTTAATAGCTGTACAAGTGTATCTTAATGAACCTTAGGATGGTATAGCTTTCCTTGTAATTGCTGACAACAATGTTGCTTTACGTTTAAGATCATGCATGCTTATCAGAGATGCCATTGACTTGTACTTGTTCTGTTTATTGATTACTTAATTAGTTTCCAAGATAGCTAATCAGGGACAAATTCAAGTGTTTAAGCATCTCTCGCTGTGTCTCACTTTGAGCACAAAATAGAGGAGCATCTGTGTTATTTGGAGAAATAAATTAACCCCACTGAACTGAACTAGTTTAAATCATGATAGAGGGTACAAAGTTGGTACAATAATATGAAAGTAATTTGAGGGAAGCTTGTATGCTGTCTTATCCTCCAAAAACTTATGGGAAAGAAGGTTTTTTATCAGCTTCCCAAATGATAATGCAAAGATCCTTTTTTCCTTTTTCTTCCACACTGTTGTTTACTAAATGTAGCCTTTAACAGTCAGGATAAGAAGGTTTTTGCTCACAACAACCACCTCCAGGGATTTCTCTGTCACAGAAATAAAATCAAACAAATGTCAACATTCTTAAAGAACATTGTACATCACAGTTGAAACTGTGTCTATAATTGACTGTGGAGGGTGGTATTTGTCTCAAAAATTTAAACACCAAGCTTAATATCACACAGCGTTTTGTTTTGACAAACCCAAAATTATTTGTCTGTAATTTGCTCTTTTAAAGTGGTATTGAGTGTCTATCTTGAATGAAATTTCAGAAAATATTGAGAAGAACAGTTTCAAACTAGAAAATTCATTTTTTTTACTTAAAAACTTGATATTAAATGTATAGGTTTTCAGAGAGACTGTGATCCTTAATTAGTTGTTTGGCATACTTGATGCAGATTTACGTTATTTGGGCGTATTGGATCTGCTTTATAAAGCAAAAGACTTGGTGTAAAAACCAATTTTTCTCAGGTTTTAATGAAGTATTTTATGTTAATACAAGAAAGGACTTCTACCACTACGTAACTTTTTACACAGAATTCATCATAGAATCAAAGAATTACAGAATGGTTTGGGTTGTAAGAAGATCTTTTAGATCATCCAGTTCCAACTTCACTGCCACAGACAGGGTGAGCTCCCAGTAGATCAGGTTGCTCAGAGCCCCATCCAATCTGGTCTTGAATTCGCCTCCCTGTGGCCTCTGACAGTTTTACCGGGCATTCAATATACTTTTTACAGCTCTTTTTGAAAGATGATCAGAAAAACACAGCACATTAGAAGGGATCTGTCCAAGCTTAACACGTTTTTTTAGCCCTTTTCCCAATATAGACTGAAGAGTCCACTACTCAAGATTATGTCTTTATTATCTGAGAAACTGCTCTGCTATGATACCCACAGCTGTTTAATATGAGAACAGAGCAACAGTGCTCAAGGCTGCTATTGTACCTTGTAGGCAAGAGAGATGATAAGATTCGCTTGACAATCAATCTCAAATTTAAACTCAAAGGACACTAAACCAAGACAGAACTTTAATAGAAGTCAGTGGAGAGGAAAACTGGGGGAAAACAGAAGAAAAAGAAATCTTCTCAAAATTTTTACGAAAAATAATTTGGCATAAGTGCGACTTTGAAATAAGGAATATTATAACTGTTGCAATAAAATCTATATATCACATTTATTCTCAAAAAATATACCAGCCTATGTTTAACTTACACGGATACATGTTTTCTTTGTTTTCTAATACAATATGCAAGCTCATCTATATGTAATTTAGTAATAGTGGATTTATACTAAAATATTGATTTCCATGTTAATCACTATTCCAAAAGATAACAAACTCAGAAGGAAGCATGCCTGAATCTATCACTTGAAAGAGGATCTGCCTTATAATTACCACTCACTAGTATTTTGCCTGATAGTCTGAAATCAGTCAGAATATAATATCAATAGAATTCATGATTTTGGAACTCCTTATGTTGAGTAATGACATTTTTTTGATGAGTCTCACTTTTCCTGGACTATTTTTATTACTGAAACCAGTAAGGATTCAGATTTAATTCAGACTTTGTGTTTGCATGAAAAAAAATCATTTTTTTAATAGTATTCCTGTTAAAATACATAACCAGGATAGATAACTCCTATATATGGGTAATTTTATAATTTAAAAAATCTAGGGATTATTTTATTATTTGAAAACAAATTTCATAAGAAAAATTGATTAGACTGAATTCAGCAGTTCTTAGAAAAAAATGCTTGGCCATTTTTATTTGACTACAGCAACAAAAATGAAGTCAAAATGCTTCCAGTGAATACCTCTAGTAACTTGATTTCTTCATCTGCTCCTTCTTTAAAATGAACAGGCATAATAATTTCAAAAATACTGAATGTGGAAACTTAAGAATAGCTACTAATAGAATCAGAAAACTGGAAGAGTGCAAGATTTGTTTATTAGTATTTATGTGACTTGCATAACCAGGTCTTGCAGTAATTTGAGGGCATATGATACAATAGTCAATGTAGGGTCATTATAACCCTCTTGCAAACCCTAACTATAGACCAAAGGACTAAAATGACTTGTGACAATCAGTTCTTCTCCCAAGTATACAGTACATATGAAGCATCATTTACTGTCAACACCAAGAGTTTTCACAACCCAGTAAGAGACTACGTATTACCACGAGGCTGTCCAAAAGCCATTGGTTCTAAAGGATGAATTTGATGAGTCTACTTGTTGTAAACTCAGGTTCCACCCCTGAATAAGGCAAACCTAGAGACAATAGGTGTTTCAAAAAATTCAAAGTAGTAAGTGGGATGTAGATGAACATTTCATCATTTTCTTTCTATGGCTCAATAGCTGTTTTCCAGAAAGACATCTAGCCAAAACATTGATTTCTAAAAATAACCTGCTACACACTTCATTTCTTGATGCAAATAACACATTAAAGAGATGTTCTGAAAAGCTGAAAAATAGTTGTTTGTTTAAATGTCAGTCTAAGATGCTCACTGTTATAGAAATGAACATGTCAGTACTTTTCTTAACTTCATTGAAGTTCTTCAAATCTACCAGCTTAAAATGGACAAAAAAAAAAAAAAAAAAACAACTTACTTAATAAAGACTCAGTAGTTAATTACAGCCAGTCTTGAGTCTCAAATCATCTTAATCTAATAATCAACCTTTTTTTTTTCTTTTTTTTTCTTTTTTCTTTTTTTTTCCTCCCCAGCTTTAAAAGAGCTACATTCCTTCTGCATGGATAGATATTTCAGGGAGGAATGACTTTCTGTTCTCCCTCGTGCCACTCAGGAATCACACTGAGGTGACAACAGCAGGACTGCTTCAGAAAACTTCCAGAACAGCCAAGAACAGCTGCTGGAGTCTCCAGCAGCACAAGCAGTAGCAGGGCTAACATTGTCTCTCTCCATTTGCCAAGAGTATTTCAAAGACAATACTCTATATCCTTGGAAATGTCAGGATTTGCGGATTGCCAGCATGGCAAGCCCATGGTTTAAAGAAAGTCTTTTAGTGTAGCATAATATAATTTCAAATCTACCCCAGGTTTCCTGTCACTGCTAGTGGATGCATACATAGATTAGATTGTTCTGCAAGATATACTTCATGTAAGTCTGGTTTTAATTGCAAAACTACCTTTATTGGTGAGCAGCTTTTCTCAGTAAGGTAGCTATCAAATCCACAGCTTCTGGAAAAATGTACTATCTTTTATTTAAGGTAAAAACAATCCACAAACAACAGATGTCTTGAATATTTTTAGACTTGATAAATTAAAATTCTTCAGTCTATGCATGCACAACTACATAATACCCTTCTAACTCCTCAAATTATTGAATTTTAAATATTCAAATAAATTTCTTTGCTCAGTGGAATTTTTAGAAATCTAGAAGACAAATATCTATTTGAGGTTTGGTCATGATTTGCAAAGATTTAGTACTGATGAACAGCAGAATGAAAAAGAAAAAAAATCAGATAGTAATGTGGGTTTGTGGATTTTTTTTAAAAATACCAAACCTTTTTTCCCTTTGCTTTTCTACAGTGATGCAAATAATTAGAAATCCACTTTGATTCTCATCAAGCAGAAATTGTTCTCATGTTAAATTTACTTTTTCTTAATAGAATTTAAAATCCCGGTTTTTTACTGGAGTGTGTTAGATGTTTTTTCTTTTATAGATATGCATCAAAAATGCATTTTCTTAGTTAAGAAATGAATCTCAGGGAGAAAAAAACCAACCAAACTAAAGTTTATTGAGAACTGTGCCTTGTTGTACTTTCAGTTACTGCAGGAGATATGTCTGGAACACATAGTTTTCAAAAATTAATTCCTTGAAAATATTCAACTGTCCAACTTGCCATGTCTGAAAACAAATGTTTCCAGAGTCATGAACATAAATGTTGGTTTCTGTTCATGTGGAATGAGAAAAATGAGAACTGTTCATAGATTCTAAAAGGTTTTAGCGATCAGCATTTAATGCAACTTGCCAGGTGAGAGGTAAGACACTGAAGTGTCAACATGAAAAGAAAAATCTCGTTCCTTCCTTCAGTCTGCTTAACAAGCAATGCAGGGTCAGCAGAATTAGCACTTGTGTACAGGTGGTTCTGAGGCTGTTCCCGTCCAACCTGAGGGCTGCTCAGCAGCTGTTGCTCAGAGGATTCCACAGCACACCGCTGATGCTGCTTAAACAGCATTAACTTTAGCCCAGTTACCATGCACTGAGCTGTGCTAAAAATATGAAGCTGCAGAGAAAAACTGATTTTTGGCTGTTAAAGCCCTGTCCTCCTTTATGCTGAGAAAGCTCAGTGGAATACCCACGGAGATGCTTCTGACGTCTATTAAGAAGAAACAGCATGGAGCTTGCAGTCGCATCAAAGATACTGTATCAGATCAGTGCTACATAACAAATTACCACAATCTTAAATGGTAAGAAAAAATAGTGTGAGTAAGGGAGGCTGATATAATTAATGTTTCCACTTTAATAGTTTTCATTTGGAGAATTTTAGTTTCACAGTAAGTAAGTAGCTTAAAGATATACTTTTACTGGGTATTATATTTAAGTGTTGACTCATAGACAGTTGTTTGATAAATCAAGTTCCAGCATTGGTGATGATATTCAAAAATATAAATATGCCACATCTGATCTTTTTTACTTGTCAGAGAACTATTTTTCTATGTGTTATACTCACTGACCTTTGAAAAGCTTGTTGGTTTCTGTGGAGTCCGACTAGCATCCAAGCTTCTTGAGATTATGTTGGGGTTTGAGGAGTTTGGGATTTGATTTAGGGTTTTTTTGGTTTGGGTTGATTTTTTTTGGGTTGGGTTGGATGATCTGGGTTTTTGGGGTGGTTTTGTTTAGTGCAAGCAGGAACATGGGAACAATAATTTTCAAGATCAAAAATGTTTCTTTTTTAGTCTCTGCTTATGAAAATGAAAACCTGTCATGGTACAGGCACTTCTGCCTGGGATTCTTTCAAAGAAATCCTCCCATTCATGCTACGCGTATGACAGGGGGCATGCTCCAGTCATGCCAGACTCGTTTGAGAAACAGGACAGGAACAATGGGCACAAGCCCAGAAATGTGGGATTCCATCTGAACACAAGAAAAGTACTTTTTTAATGTGAAGGTGTCTAAACACTGTCACAGTTTGTCCAGAGAGGTTATGGGGTTTCCTCAGAGATATTCAAAAACCATCTGGACATGGACCTGGGCAAATTATCTACCTGACTGTGTGTGAGCAGGAGGGGTGTACTAGATGATATCAAGAGGTACTTTCAGTAAAATTCTGTGTTGGAACTCTAATTCCATGTTGTGATAAACCAGCTATGAGCTGCGCAGCTTCTAGGTACTGAAATAGTTTAGTGAGTACTTGGTTGGAATTGCTGCACCACAACCATCATTCAGCAGCTATTTCATCTTCCTTCCATTCTACTCACATCTGAAAATCTGTTCTCTTGTGAAGCAACATAGTTCTGTGGATTTTATGGGCAGCTGAGATACCCAGCAGTATTTGTGTTGAAATACAAACATGAGTGCAAGGGGATGGCAAGCAATATTAATCGGATCTTTACAGCTTTTGAAAGGTACCTACAGTGTGTGTGCCAGGGAGCACCAAGAGGCCAGTTGATCCATGGGGCAGGATGGGCAGGGAGTTGAGAGTAGGTATGGCATGGGCAGGGCAGGGCAGTGCCGTCCCTCATGATGCACCTGGGCAGAGTGGTGAGAGACAGGATCCATAGGTAGTCCTGGACAAGATGGAGTGACAAGTCCAAGGTAAGCCCAAGGAAACTCCTAGGAAGGGAGAAAAGACAACTTACAATGTAGGTGCAAGGTCTGTCCAGGAAACCCACAAACCAGGACATCAGGAGGCAGGTCTGAGCTCAGGGACACCTACAATTTTACTCAAGACAGATCTTCATTTGCGGGTGTGAGACTGAATAAAACCCCTTTGCCCATGAGCAGAGGGGGTAGATGATAGCAGTTGATGCTACCTTTTTTTACTGCTTGTATTGTACTGAGGATCTGAAACAATTTTCATTAAATCAATTATTTTTGTAATTGTTTGATACCTATTGTCAAAAATATTTATCAAACATTAATACAACATGTTTATCCTTTTCATTAGTTTGCTTTCCTCCTTTAAAAGTATGAAGTGATTTTACTTTTTCTCTTGGTAGCTGGCAGTTCTATTGCATGTATAGAGTTTTAAAGAGAAATACATGTATTTATTTGTTAATTCTTTCTATTTATTATTATTATTATTATTGTTGTTGTTATTATTATTATTATTATTTTGAAGCACAAAAGAAAGGAGGTAGGAATGGACTGCTTGTCTGTTTAAAGAATCTTCTTTGAACTTCTCAGAATAATGTAAAAAAAATCCCTTGGAAATAAGTGGTAGGATATGAAAATAAGCAAAAATCAGATGATGAAGCACACCATAATTTTCTATTCAGCCAGCAAGAATGTACTAGGAATGTGAGTCTAAATCCTGTTCAGTAGAAAAAAGACTTTTCACCGATTTTGTTGTCCTAAACAGTACACAGGGCCAATTCACACACTGAGGTGAGGTATTTCTGTTTTTTATTCTACTTTGTGTGAAACAGGGAGCTCAGTGGTAACCCACAGAAGACTGGCTCCCTGATCATCAAAACATTACACCACTTTAATTATACATTATAACAAAAAAGGCATCAGCTTTCATTACTTACAGATTACATAACTTTTTAATTAATTAGTATTCAACCCCCATTTGCTGGTTATATCTCCTGCTCCACATTCTGATTAGTGTGAACGTGCAGTTCTTCCCTTCATTTGAGTCTAGGGTCTGTTCTGAGTAGGTGGTCAATGAGTCCCAACCTGCTGCTGCTGGAATTACCTTTCCCCCAGTTTCTGTTCAGTTCTGCTGACCTCATTCCTGGTGGTTCTTGTCCAGACAGCCCATTCATCTCGGGATTGTCTTCACTTTTCCTTGAAACAAAAGATTAGCCAAGCATACAATATTAATGAATGCAATTGCTTAATCATGACTGTCTAGCTAGAGCTACTAATGAACAGCTAAAAACATATTGCAAAGTTTGTTTAAAATATTGAGGGGTTCAAACCTTGAGGGGCTTAATATCAGCTTTAGTAGACATAGGTCATGACCTGGTACAGCACAATGTAAAAAAATAGGGAAGAACGTGTTGTAAAAAGAGGCATATAAATATGCAGGGTCCAATTAATCCTTAGATGTGAACAAAAACTAGTGGGTTTTAGCCTCTTCAGTCTGATTTTTATTAGAAATAAATAAATTTTGACCACTGAACTAGCTTTTCAGGGGCTTTTGTTCTAGTTGTCATGCAGTTTAAATACACAATGAACATTCATTGCAGCAACATTAATCTGGCAGACATTACACTTCAAATAATGGCTGTCTGCCTTAGTTCCTGGTTTCTCCTTTTTTAAGCATTAATTACATATGTCAACAACAATCAATTTAAAGTAAGATAATTGCAGGTATGAAAAAAGGTTACTCTTTGCAAATAAGTATTTGAAAGATAACAATCTTCATAGTATTAGGATTTTATTTACTGCAAGAGCTTCAAGAATTTGTTGGACATCCCTGAGTTTTACTACATATACAAAAGGGACTGTCCATTATAATCTTTATGTGTATATGCTTATCATAATAACGGATTTTTTGGGGAATTTTTTCATAGCAAACAAGTCATACAGATATTTTTTGGTGGTTTGGAACAAAGTTATAGATACAGATATTTGGATATTTATAAAGATATTGGTATTTATTCCACTCCAATATATTATATTAACTATTTAGTAGTATGCCTTTTTGCAGATACATCTAACACTTTTTCAGACTGTCTCAATTACAATAATTTTGATAAAAATTTCTAGTGCCAATACTGTTGCTCATGTATTTCATCATGTAAATGCTCATCTTTCCATTAGCTGTGGATCCATTGTATTTTTCAAGGTCCAGAAGCATGTCCTCATCCAAAAATTTTTCATAGCTTGTTTTCCTTAATACTTGCTTTAATTTCCCTTACTTAAAAGTCAAATCAGGTGTGTCTTTGTCATCAAAGACAGATTCATATAAATATTGCTAAAAATGAGAAATGTTATTTTGATGCATCATTTCATTATTTTTATGGATAGAAAGCTTCTCCAAATATCTTACACTTTTGAAAATTAGAAATCTTCTTGAGCTATTCATAACAGATGTAATGGAGAGCTGATCAGTATTTTTAAGTGATAATACCGTTTTAGAGGCTGGAAGAGAGGCTGCTTTCCTGTCACCACATCATCTACTTCAGAGTGGACATTTCCAGTTTCTTCAATTTTCTTCTCATATCATGTTTTATAATCTTGTGATGATTTCACAGACCTGTGGTTAGTATTAACCTCAAAGATCCTTCCAGTTTCCCTTTGGTCTTAGATTTGTCCAAGACCCATCTCCTGGATGAAGCTTCACCAACATCTAGGAGAATGTCCCCTGTTCCTTATAAGCATTCCTTGAAATATATCAGAGTGCCATTGAATCATCTTGAAACAATAACATGTTGCTTTTTTTTTGGGCCAATAAGCAATTTGTGGGCCAGTATAACTTCCAAGTCATATTTTTGCTGCACTGCTCCATACCTACATTTCTCCAAATATTTAATCATCTGCTCCTTAGGGCAGAATTTTTGTTCTTTTTCAACTCAGCCACATGGTAGGTCTCTGGAAAGGAGATCATGAATAGCCATAGAGCAAACATAGTGTTCCTTAAATAGAGGAAAATAGGTAGCTGTTAATGGTTAAATTAAATAAATAATAATTTAAAAAAAAGGAAATAAAGTCTGTGAGACAAAGTTTGTTTCAGAGTATCAGAACAGCCTCAAACCATAATTATATTTTTTTTTTTACCAAAGTAAATGATTATTTTTTAAACATTTCTGACTATACTTATGATACTGCATAAAATATTTTTTCTTGCATTCACTGAGTTCAGGCTAAATTCCAGGAAACCTTATAGGGAAAACTTCTTGACCTTTTGAACTGTAACATATTCAAAGTAAAAAATGGTAAGATTATGAGACCTATTTCAGCAGCTAAGTTAATACATTATGCATCACCAGTACAAGTTTTATATTACACAGAATTTCCAAAGCCTTTTTTTTTTTTACCTAGAACATTTTATATTAACTATACAGAGAAGAACATACATTGCTATAAATACTTTTCTGTCTGCCTGTGTCTCCAACCTATCAGTGGTGTGTTTGGGGTATCTGGAAAAGGCTGTTTGAAAAGTTTCTCCTAGGATAACTTGTATTGAAATATCTGATGCTGACAATGAACTCAAGAACACAGTAAGCTAAAATGGATAGTAAACATTGAGCTCAAATGCATAGCAACCTCCTTGTGTAAGCTGCTTAAAGCCTATTACATTTTACTTTGAATATACGGCATTTACTTAAACCATACATTTTACTTTGAATATATGGCAGCTCATTATTAAGACCTTATCTGATTTAAAATTATGAAAGGATTTTTTAAAAGAGAGTGACTTTTTTTCTACTCATGTAATCTTCCAATGCAATGCATTAATAAAACATCTAGTACTTTCAGGAAAGGTTGATAATTAGTTGTTGGCACTTAGCTGCTAATGACGGCTGTAAAGGATATATTCTTAATTTATGTTTTATGCAGGTACTAATGGCTAAAGTTAGAAGAATAATTAGCATAGTAGGACATGATGATTCATGCTGTTATTGATATTGTTGCAGTCAGCTTTATGCTTCCATGCCAAAATTGTCATATTTTTTATTGTTTTGGCTAATGGTATGCAACCCTTACATCAGATATCTGTCTAGACAGTAACAACTTTTATAAAATATTTACTGAGTCTCCATGACCCAGGATTTTTCTTGAAGCTTAGTTTTTCTTGCTTATTTTCACTTTAGAGACTGAGAGCTACTGAAAATGCAGTGTGATTTTCTGATTTGGAGACCTTGAATTGTCTGCTCCTGGAGGCTCTGTTTTTCTGAAAGTTATTTTCAATATGCAGATTATACTCAGGAATGGAAGAATTTTAGCACATTGTGTTTATTAGTCATAAAGAGGGGGCAGGGTAGTGGGGGTTGTAAAGTACATTTCACATAAGCAGAAATCTAGCTGCAACAAAACCAATGAAACCAGACATCTTGACTAGAAAGAATACCTTATTTTTTCCAGTTTAGTTATTGTATGAGACATGAGGTATTAAGAGTTAAGTAATCTTTCATGTGAGGAATACCTATGCAGAGCACACTAAAACCTGCAAAATTCTAACCAAATTTTACTTTCATTAAAAAAATTGCCTATCCACATAGTTAAATATTATAATTGTGATCCACCACAGTCATCTCTCTGGAAATGGGAGAGCCAGAGGATAAGAACGCGCTCCATTCTTCTGGGATGATGTAGTTCAAGTGTGATGCAGAGGGGTTATGTTTAGAAGCACATGGAGAAAAAGAGAGTCACATTCTGATATCTAAAGCAACTCATTGGCATCTAAAATCAAGGAATGTCAAGACCGTGGACATTTTTTCAAAGAATCTTCATTCTTTAATAACATAACTATCTCTCTGTGTGATGATATTTGAACACATAAATGCTATTATGTGGGCATCTAGTTTGCATAGGCTGTTGGACCCATATTTGTACTGAGCTCATACCCGTGAATTTCAGAGGAAGGAAACCCAGATACAATGCAGGGAAGGAAACTCAATAACAGGAGCATACAGTATGCTCACCACCCATCCAGAAAAAAAAAGCAATCAGAAACTAATATGGCTTATGAACCACATCTGCCCTGGTTCTAGATGTGGCTGTTGATTAAGGAAATGGTAAAAGGATCAATAATTCACTATGGTTAAGAAATAAATTATGGTATGTGAGATACTGGAGATTTTCTTCAACTACTTTAAAAAAAAAAAAAAAGAAAATAAAGACAATCCGTTATCAAGAGCAGAGAAAAAATATTAAAGTGTTTATTTTTCCATTCAAAGTAAACTATACCCAGTTAAGCATCCTTACAAGAGTGAAAATATCAAGAAGATAATTTTATATGTACATTTGAGCCAAAGAAAACATCTTTGAAACTTACATTGTATGAGATATTGCTAGCACAGTGTTTGTAAGTTTTTGCTATGATTGAAAATGCCAGCTGAATCAATACCCACCAGTGTGCTCAGTAGTTATGAGAATCCATGTGAGTGTGACTTGCTTCGCAGACGCTTCTTAGGAAGGTCTGTTTGAATTAGTAACTTCATGCACATGCAAACACATGCATCAGAGGGAACAAGCATATTTTCTATCTATTGCTCATCATTTATCATTCTTCAGTTTCAAAAAGTTTTAATCATCCAGTGAAGGCACCAGCACTGTGTCTAAGGGGACCAATAACACAATGTAATGGCCAACAAAAAGCTGAATTGAGTGACTTTCAAATATCTCATAGAATGAAATATTTTGTGTTATTCACTGAATATTTGCTATGACCGCACAACATATTTTTAATGGCTTGTTGACAAAAGGAAAGGATATTATCACAAATGTGAAGAGTTGTTTTCTTTTGGGATCTGAGGATTTTGTGGTTTTTTTAATATTTAATATTTAAAGTTTAAATACTTAAATTGACCTTTCTATGTCAAAAAGTTTTCCTTACATTAAAAACATACAGCCACTGTTAATACTAAAGAGATAATAATGATTATTATAATGATTATAATGATTAATCAAAGTTCAAAGAGGGACAAAGTCAATTGTAGAGTTGTAGAGAATCATCTTATTGTAACGTGTACAGAAAGACAAGTCCTCATACTGAAACATGAATGCTCAACCAGAGGAGAGGATCTTTTGTCGCAAGTGATATTACTGAGATATTTGTAGACAGTTTTACACTGAAATCAGGCCCAAAACAAAGAGAAAAATGCTAAAAATTTAAAGTCTAAGTTATAGCCAAGTGGAGACATTTTAAAAATAAGAGAACTTTTTTTTTTTTTTTTTTTTAAGCTGAACTCTATCAAATTAGCTTCCAAAAAAGCTGGAGATCTACTGAGCTGATATTTGATTTAGTTGCTAGAGTCTTCTTCCTAATGTTTGAAATAACAACTGGTAATGGACTGAACTTCCCAATCCTACCAGAATTACTTTAAAATGACAGGATGGTGTGGAATCCTGTTTTATGCATGTCTTGTTTTATGAAATAAAAAACAAGCTATAACCTTTCTGCTAGGAATCAGTAACAAAGAAGGCTATGCTGAGAATAGCTAGAGGATCCGCTATAAATTTAATCAATAAATGTGTTTCAACCTTTACTTGGAAACCTGGAGAAACTGAATATCTTAACTGGACAGTCATGAAAGCTGAAGTTTTCTCCTCTTGTGAGCTCTCAGTCTGGAACAAAAAACCTTATTGATGGAAAAGGAAAAGAAAATGGATTTTGGAAATAATAGCTAAGGATACTAACAAATAAAAGAGATTTATTAACAACCTTGCAGTTTCTTGGGCTTTTCTTTGTATTCCCATTTGTCAGAAAGGACAAAATAATAAAAGACCTGTCATGTGAATTGACTGAAAAAAAATTAGGTTTTGATTTATAATTTTTGTTAATTCAGTCTCAGTTCATCTCAAATTGACCTACACCATTCAAAAAAAAAAAAAAAACCACAAAAACAACAACAACAAAAAAACCACCACAAAAACCAGTCATGTTACATTTTGCCTTCTAAGGCAAGTTGCTTAAAATTATTGAAACACACGTTTCCAAAATCGGGTGAGTTTTCTTCATCCTTTACAGATGCAGCATCATCTCATCTCTACCACTGTGGCACAGATGCCTTTAGATGCATAGGCGCAGGGGATCTGAGGAGCCTAGGCAGGATCTGTTTCAGAAACACATGATTACAGACATCTCTTCAGACTGAAAAAACTCAGGTTCTTCAGCCTCTTACATTATCTCCAGCCATCCTTGTAGCTGTCCTCTGGGCTTGTTCCAGTTTGATTGCTGTAGGTTGTACTGGAGAACTGCAGCTTGGGCACAGTATTCCAGTTTCAGCTTCATAAGCACAGAATAAAGGGGAATAATCAGCTCCAATTTACCTTCCACAAACATCAGTGTAAAGAAGGACCTTATCTGTGCTGGTATAAATTTATCGTCTTTTGACACTTGGCCTCTGGTGTGCAACTTAAGTCATTACCAGAGCCCTAGAAGTCTTCCACATGTAACAAAAGTACTCATTATCCAAATATTCAATAATTGGGTTTTTTTTAAACAAGTAGTTTTTGCCTTTAGAATGTTTCAGTCTCTCATTTCCCCTGTGACTTGTTCAAGACTGAGCAGTCTAGTCCTCTCCACAGCCTCAGTGAAGATCTAAGCAGGTCCTATACTGCCCCACATTCTCAAATTAATGTGTGTTTTATGTCTTCTCCTTACTTGAAATCTGTAATCTTGGATCTTTTTTTTTCTAGGAGAGCTAGCAATTAATATGTATTGAGATACCATTTATTCATTTTACCCATGGTAGCAGGGCCCAAACAGAACAGAAACAATTTTGACCATCCTTTCAGAAAAGATGAATGTTTTAAGAAAAATAGTCCATATAACTTTTAAAGTGAAGAACCTCTCTGAAGATTATATGTCTGTGTAGCTATTGTAACTGGATTGATATAATTTATGTCATTTCTTTTTGTCTATATGATACCAGTCTGGAGTAAGAGTGAGGGTTTTGATAACTCTTCAGTACATTGCAAGAAAAAGAAATATGACAGAAAAATACATGTGATAAATTAAATATGACATGTTTTTTATCTATATAAAATGGATTCTGAACAGCTGGTAATTGCAAATATTTTAGAAGTCATTTTTGATGCGGAGTATTGCTTCTGTGCTCAACATTAATGAGATGTGAATTGTACTTCATCAAATTGACAGTTCTCAGGTTTTTTTGATGAACACATGATACATTACTCAGAACAGTGCATAATGGATACATTTACCTGTGAAGAGGAGAAATTCTTAGTTTCAGTACCTGCTAGTGACCTACTTTGGTCATACATTACAGAGCTGTGCAAACATTTATGGGTATATATAAAGAGAATAGATAGAAAAAACTTTGGGTAAAAGAAAGTAGAAAAAATATTCAAAATAATAATGAAAAAGTGAGCATTTTTATTTAAAGGAACAGGAAACAAATTTCACATTTTAAAATGGGTGGGTAGACCTAGTACCTATTAAAGAATTCAGGAACACTTCCCTTTATTGAATGACTAGGATTTCCTCTTCTGTAGGACTTTTTGCTGCTGTGGTTTTTTTATTGAGTCTGCATTGTTGTTATTAAAAAAACAAGCTGTGATGATACATGAAAGTAGTTGTTGCCTCATTAGAAGTTTCAGAGGGAAGTCAGAGGGATTATTCAAATATTTAACGTTATTCACCCACATAAGCAGTATTATTGCCTTTGATTTCACTGTGAAAAGTACTGATCATACTCAAGTCTAGGGAGATGATTACAATTGCCCCAGTCAGATGCATATATGATTTTGAATAGATCTGCATAAGGTCAGTGGGTGAGCTTTCATGTCTCAACATTATAGTTCTTGGGGGTTTTTTAATTTTATTTTTTTTTTTAATTGCAAGTCATGGTTGAATGTGCACACACTAGCATGTAAAATTAATCTTGCCACCCTTACCTGTATCAAGGGGCTAAGACTTCTAATTTCTTCTAGTGGTGAACCGGGAACACAGTAAGGAAAATCCCAATAGAAGAAATGGGACAATAGAGTAGGGATTTATAAACTGATTAATCAACTCCACTACAGGTGGAGACTGAAAATATAAATATTTGATGGAATTTCTCCTAATTTTCAAAAGTAAAAGCATAATCTTATGTAGGTATGCACATTCGACAGAGTGAAAATGGGAGGTTTTTATGGTGGGTCAGGGTCACAGCATAGGAAACTGGTAAAATAACTACTTGCTAGGTTTGTAGTGCTAAACTCCAATGGAATGAAATGGAGGTATTTGGAAGAATCTACTTTGGTTTCTTAGAAAAAGGAATTGCTCTACTTCTCATTTCTCTGAAGCTCATTATTAGGTTTATTAGATCCGTAAATGAGAAAAAAGGATTGTGTTAGAGGGAGTCATTCGCTGAAAACAAAAATTAGGAAGTTTGTAAAAATGTAGGGAGCTCAGATAGGAAAACCTGGATGTCCTTTAGCACTGGGTTAAAAGAATTTGTATAAAACTCTATAGCAAAACCCCCAAATATTCTATTATATTTCTTTAATTTCTTTTTTCCCTTTTTCTATTTTTTTTCTGTTCTTGATTGCACACCTGTTTTAAGAAATCTGTGTACGTTACCTGATGGCAGGTCATAAGCTCAATCCAAGTATCTTCTGCCTTCCTTTGTGTTCAGAATGCAACCATACATGAGGGTAGCCTGTCCCCAAGGATTCCACAGTGAAGACCAGAAATTAGCTTTATCAACATCTGATTTTACTATAACTATCCAAATATGCAAAAGAGAAAACATTATGCTAACCTCTATAAGGACATTATTTCAGATGTAAAGAACTGATAGTTCTGTAAATGTTGACAGTTCCAGAAAGTCAGGTTTATAGTGCAGATATTCAAAACAGTGCAAGTATACGGCAGAACTATCACAGGCATTTTAGCCTAAGAGAAATCTGATCCTGTTCTCCGCAAATACGGGAAGGAATTAAAAATATCATTAACAGCAGTGCTGGTACATATAAAAATATATTCATTTCAGAGAAGTATTGGAAGGAGTTTCCTGAAAATTTTTGCCATCAGGCTTTGTATTAGTTTCCTCAGAGGAGTCACAAAGAGCCTGAACATGTTACAGAATGGATCACTGGCTGCTGGTGACAGCACAGCATATGGTATTCTATCATCCAGAAAATCCCTTTGGTTTAAACATTCTTTGTTAAAGGGTATTTGCACAGAAAAAAAAAAAAAAAGAAAAAAAGAAATCACGTGTTACAGATTATGGAGAAAATAATTTATTTGGCATTGATGGACTTAATGTTCCTGATTGATTTAAGTTCTAGGCATAGACATTCCAACCACATTTTCTAAATTTTGTGTATTCTGCGTACAGTTCATCAAGCACAGTCCTGGTAATTCTATTGTATCTATTTAATTTTTATCAATAAACTTTGGAAAACAACAACAAAAAAATCTCTGTATAAAAAATAATAAATTTTTTTCTCACTCATACAACTTTAATCTTTTTTTCTTTCTGGAAAGTCCAACGTTATTTAATAAAATAGGACTGGGAGGTCTTCCTTGTTATTTTAGGCAATTGCTTTATTTGCAGTAATATCATAATAGGAATCTCTAAGATAAGTGTCAGGAAAAAATTCTGAAGCTTGAAAGATCATGGGAGAGAACTGAATAGTGCTGAAAGCAGAATAGTACCTCAGCAGCCATCAGGTCTGTGAATCAAACCACAATATAATAACATGATAGCTAGGTGAATGTAAGCTCTCAGGATCTCATTTGTAATTAGGACCCACTAAATGGAAAGCATATCTGCCTTAAACTTGCTAGATACCAGTCTATGTTGCTACAAATCAGAAATCTTAATACATTCACAAATATTCACGGTCATCTAAAATGGGGAAAAGCCCCAGTTTGGTTTAATACTCTTAGTTTACTTTAAGTGAAATTTCTCTTTTCCTTTTATATCTCCACAAGGGTGTTAAGGACAAAAAAAGGCACTGGAGACTTTTTGTTATTTTTGATGACAACATTGAAAATCATTTTTTAATACCATAACACTGAATTTAATTCCTAAGGCTGAGAGCTTCCTTCCAAGGAACAGAGACACAATTCCAAAGCTCATTGCACTTTTAAATACGTTCTGATTAATGGGCACAGTTCCACCCTATGAAGACCTGACTTAAATCTATGGGCATAGGTTTCAGAAAACGTTTACAGGAGTTGATGAGTGCAGGTAATTATTTTCTAAGTCTAACATCTCTTCAAGCATTCTTCCTTTTGAACCCAGATTCATTTTTTAAGCAAATAGCAAAGCTATGAAGATTTTACAAGTTTATGCTATAACTATAGGAGAGACAAAAATTATAAATGCAATTTTAATTTCTGTATCAATAACTCTATTTTAACAAGGTTTAAGGAGGATCAATATTTGATTCTGCTCCTCGAATGCAGTTAAATAAGCAGTAGCAATAATTATTCTGTTTCTGAACACGGATTTCAAGGACCTCAGCAGATTAGAGAGCACAGTTGCAGACTGAAAGGTGAAATGTATGAGTTTTAATGAATCTGCTGCAACATTCCTTCAATTATAATAAAATTCCTGAACCTGTGTTTTTTAAAATAAAGCAAAATTTAACCTTTCAAGGTCATGATTTTTTTTTAATGAGTATATAATGCATGTTTTGATTTGTCACTTGATGTGAGTTTGTAACACATATTTTGCTTATGGCTCAGCCACAAACTTTAACCATAAACTTCAGACATTAACCCATTCAAACTGAGAACAAAATATTCTGGTAATTTTTAGATCTCTATGCTACAAATTTTAAGAGAAATATTCTATCATAAGACATCATAAAATTAGGTTCATGGTAGTACTGCACTGTTTTGAGAACTTTTTTCACTTTAGGAGGTTGGCAGATTCCAGATGAGGCACAGTCATACTTCTTTGGAACTGTGCTGTAGAAAAATACCTTGTGTTTGTACAAATAACAAAATACAGGTTTTAGTATTACTTGCATTTAGTGCTTTATGAAGCAAAGATAAAAACTAGGAAAAAGGAAGTATTGAAATTTCAACTCTAAAAATTTCAAACTTTCTGCTGCTATGCTGATAAAATCTTAGAAATTTAAGTCATTTAGCTGAAAAGTTTTCTCTCAGTTCAGAATGACTGCATCATGCTGTGATCCTGATATTTTGGTTGAAGTTAGTAAGAACTATAAAACTCAACATTTTTCCCTATAGGAAAATTATATACATAAAACATATATTACATAATATTCCCCTGAAAAATGTTAAACAATCCCTGTGCCCTATCTCTTGCTCTATTTCTTATGGTTTTAAACAGTAGTGTTACAGCAATACACACAGAGAAAAGAAAATTTCACTCCCAGAACCTAGAATTGTGAGTCCTGTTAGGAAGGCACATACACCATCTCAAATTTTGTAAGTGTAGCAATAAAAGATGATTTACAGAATGTTTAAAAGTCATTTAATATGCCTATATTGTACTCCCACAAAGTTTTTCTTCTGGATACATTATTCAGTGAAACTGATGATGACATGCTATGTAAAACCAAAACCTAGCCAGTAATTCTGTATGACTAAAGAGATGAAAATAAAAATGTTCATGATTCTGGATATATTAGCACTCACCTTTCAATAAGGTCATAGAAACAACCAGGTAGTAGTGTTTGGGTTACTACTTATGGCCATATTGTTATTTCACAGATATGCTCTCTTAAAATAATACAACAGTGGTTTTCTTTGTATTCTAATTTATTTGTAGGTTGAACTAGACATCCTTAAATAAAATTTAATCCAGTCTCTTTTTTTTTCCTTCTGTGTTCTACTTACCACATCGTTATGTCATTGTCCATTCTTTGAAAATTCATTATGTCATTTTGCCTGGGTCTATTAACTTCACTGCAGTCCTGCCCGTTTTATCTGCAAAAATGTAGCTCCTCGTCAGGATCTCCAACCAGATGGACTACTAATACATCAAACTGCCAGCCAAGAGAGCTCATTTCTGGCAGGCACAAATAAGGGCTGGAAAAGGAATTTTCAGATGCAGAAACTAAATGATTTTTTTAACATTGCTGTTTTTCCAATACACTGCCGTAAAAACTAGGAGTCCATTCTTCTTTATTTTGCTAGGGAGACTCATAAATAAAATATAATAAGAATGAGGTTTTTATTTTAAGTAGTCTACTGAAAAAGTAGTTATTTCTCTGACTGCGTACAAACTTTTTTATCTCCAATAGTATCTGAAAATTATTAATTATTTTTTACTTACTTTTGCATTCTTAGCATACTAACTGTATCTGCATCATATTCTGCTCATTATCATCTTTTATGGACCCAAATTACCCATTTTTAAGACTACTGGCCTAATTTTGAATGTGAACAAAAAATTATTTTTCTAGAAGGATCGGTTGGAGGGGATGGGTTGCTGGGGTTTTCTTGATTTTTGCCTAACTCCTTCCAGAAATTAATATTTTAAATTCTTCAGACAAAATTTGCTGTTTTAACTAATAAACCTTTGTCTTTCAGAGGATGGGAATAATGTCTTTATGGCTTTTAGACTTTTGCCTTTAACTGAAAAAGCTATGCTGGTGATGTGCAGTACTCATATTTTTTCTCTTTTCCAAGAAGTTTAAGAAGGCATAACTCTGTTCTTAAGTAGCTTAAGGGATAGAAGTCAAATTAGAGGAGCTGTGGAGAAGAGTAAAATTTTTTCTTAGCAAATAGCATCTTACCTTTTTTGAGCACAATCACAGTAGAATGTACGTATTTCAAAGCTTAGTAGTTTGACATTCAAATCAACAATATTGCTGTTTCTCTAAGAAACATCCCATTCTTTTTGTACCCAGACAGCTGAAGAGGGACGAGAATCAATATCTAGAGGGAGCATATGATTGCACATTCTCTGCATGGAGTGGTCTCAGGAGTAAAATGTGCTTGCTGATATACTGTTGTTGGTTGGCCATATGTTCTGATCCTGTTTGTGTAGAAATAAACATCCTGGATGTGCACTGACATTTGAAAGTTACATTCTCATTTACATGTAACATATGCATTTCAGTTAAGTTATATATTCAGAGCATTTAGCATATTCTCATTCTGAAGATGCAAAAAGAAGATCCAGATTGTAATTTGATTACCAGCATTGTTTTTGCCTCCTTCTCTATGCATAATTATTTTATAATGATGAAAAAGATTGACACTGAATCCTAAAATAATGAAAGTCAGTGTAAAATTACTATCAGAAATTATATTCTTTGACTTATATTGCAGAAGACCAAATGTCGCAGAAATGTACAACCAGGCAAAACTTGTCTTAGAATTAAATGAACTACAGGATAATTTGTCATGAACCTTTGTCATCAGAGTCATAACAGAATCATATAGGGGATCAGGACAGTATTGATATATCTTAATGGACAGGCAGGACTGATGGCTCAGAATGCCAAATAAATGACAACATACCAAAAATAGACTTGAAATCACTATTTTGTAGAGTGGAGATAAATCCCTGTAGTAGGAAGGTCTGTCAAAAAGATTTTGACTAGTATACTAAAGATTTGAGAAGGAAGTTCATGGTCAAGATAATGCCAAAGGTTTGTACTGTAAAAATAAATAAGGAGTCTGAGCTAAGACAGCAAATAAAAATTATTCCAGATTTTATTGTTCTTAAAAAAATTGAGTAGTGCTTGGACTGAAGAGGTGTAGTAAGTCCCTTACCCAAACTGATCAGATCAACCCTTCTCAAGAACAGATGCAGGGCATTAAATAAAAATTTTAATGGATCTATATATATAATATACTTTTGTTAAAATGATCACAAGTAGCTAATGATAGAGTTTGAGAGAAAGACAAAAAAACTCAATGTTTAAGTTAATTTCTGATAGAAATGAAGTTAGAAATTTTTGTTGTTTTCCATAGTTACCTATAAAGATGGTAGGGAAACAATTCACTTACAGGTATTACTCTATGGGACAGTTTCCCTCAACTTTATGATTTGAAACAGGAAAAAATAACATGAATTAAAAGACAAAAAAAAAGATACTGGGAGAAGGAGCCTAAAGATAGTTCATGGAGTCATTGTTAAAGGCAAACTTTTCTGAGACAGCAGTAGATGTTGAATATAAATACTTTAATTATTTCATTCATAGAATTTGTATGAGTCTAGAAAATGAAGTAGAGGATATAAGCAAATGAGGAAGGATGAATACTTGAGGAGAACCTATACTTCCATATCAAGGCTTAAAAGAAAAGTATGGTGTATGACTGAAGAGAAGCAGACACATTTGTCAAAAAGTTAGGACCTGAGGAAGTCTGTGCACAGGTGAAGTAGGATGTGAAAACAAATGAGGTGAAGATACTGACAGTAGGAAGAGACTGTCACATAGAATAGATGAAAACTAAGAAAGCCAACAGAGAAATTACTGCTAACAATATGAGAAGACCTTGGAGTATTTTTGTTAAAACTTTCAGAGAACTGATTGATTATCGGCATAGTTTTGAATTTTTATAGATGTGTTTTTCCATATTAAACAAAAAAATATTTAAGAAATATGCTGATTGCAGCTCATACTGATCCAAAATATAAAAAAACCCCGTGACTGACAGAGTCAGATGGAGCAAAAATTTTAAAAATGGGAAAATTTACAAAAGAGAATGTTAGGAAAAGAATCCAAACATATAATGGCAAAAAAACATATTGTAGGATTTATATTTATGGGTTAGAAAATAGTGAAGAAAATATAACAGAGTACTGCTAAAACTGTTGTGGATGCTCCATTTTCAGGTGTCCAAGTGGATACCCATTCACAACTTCTTAATAATAGTAAGCACTATGTATATACATGTAATTACCATAAACTTTAAACACCCGTTCTGATTACTTACTCAGAATTGAACACTGTATTTTCCAAATACGTTCTGCCAGCCTTAGCTGGTATTTCTTAGCAGGAAAACTACCACTGGGATTCAGGGAAACAGACGCTGAAATACTGAAATCTGTGTATTTGTTCAGTATAAGACAAGAGGAAAATTTCCAACCTAAAAGTTTAAAAGACCATTAAGTATCAACTAGGAAGAAATAGAGGGAGAATCTTTACAGAAAAGCACTTCTTAATCCTGCATTCTGACAATACATATTTCAGAGTATATATTTTAGTAGTTGAACTAACGGGGTCATTTAAGAATGTGACTTATCAGTCAAGAGATACGCGTTTCCTTACGGCACAATTTTTATAAAGATAGCTTTAGTTATATCATCTGCTGAAGTGCTGTGCTTCTTCTACTCTCTTGTTTTTGGCAATAATGGAAGCAAAGTGAGAGCAGAAAATCACTGCCGTGTCTGCCTTACTGTGCCAGTTTCTGAGTCTGAAATCTGACCCCGGCTAAAACTACCTATATGTTCAAAATATATCTTGTGGAGTGCTGAATCAATTTTCTTTTGTTTCTAAAGCAGATAATCTTTCCAAGTTCATCAGATGAATGTGTTCATCTGATCCTGAATTATCTCAATATACCGTCAAGCCAATTATACATCCAACATTTTCTGAGTGAGAAGACACCCAGTGATGCCCCAAGGAACAGTAATGTGCTCAGAGAGCAGCTGAGACACTCAGGTTGTATACAACAGATGGTACTAAGCATGTGTTTTAGGCAGAGCTACATGACATTTACTCTAAAAGTGCTACTTTTTCTTAATATATTTCCTTGGTGTTTTCACTACGTTGTCAAGTATCATTCAAAAGCTGGAGAATGTTCACTTCAGACAGGATGAATATGAAGGAACCCTCTTTGGCAGGAGCCACTTTTTCCTCTCCAGTCATGCATTAACGTACTGCTGAGGCATTTCTGGGTGGTAATTCAGAAATTAGAACTTCTTATTTCTCAGTAATAGGACATTAGTTGAGAACAAGAAAAAGTTGGAGGAAAAATAGTTTACAAAATTCCATTCAGGAAATTGCTCTGATAGCTTCCCATTAAAACACTTCTAAGTGAGACATCTTAGCTCAGGCACCTATGAAAGATTTCCCTCTGCACAGAATTAAGTAAATGATTACTTTCTGAAATCATCAATGCATTTAAGAAACTTATCTAGTGGTGAAGGCAAAGAACATTGAAAATCCAAGCCAGCTCTTTGCTGTTTGTGAACACCAGGTACCTCTGCAGTGTCAGGTGCAAATGAGCTAGTTAGCAATCTTGTCATACCTGCACTTACAGCCCTCAGACTTTAAAGAGGCTATGTGAACATGTGCTTTGTGTTGATGTACAGTCTGCTTTGCATATATACTGGGGGGATTTTAGATTTGATTTTTGGGGAAGGTTAACTTTTAAGGGTAGAAATTGTTATGAATGTCAGGAAAACTTGACAACTGTAGTGAGCAGAACATTATCACAGCAATCCTTGACCTTCCAATAAGTCATCTTGCACAACATTTTCACTGTTGTATGTGTGTTTCCTACCAACATTTCACAAAAACACTTATGTCTGAAACAACTCCCAAGTGTGGACTTATATCAAGCTCCATTAAAAATGAAGCCAGCTGTGCTGTTTATAGGTGTATTAGATTTTTAATTTTTTTTTTTTTTTAACGAAGCTTTATGTGATAGATGGGAGAATGTGGTCTTTCATAAAATAGATATTCCTGAGAGTTGTCATTGTCAGGGACTTAAAAGCAAAGGGTTTGCAGTTTGTAGAGCTTTTTTCTCCAAGATTCAAATTCTTCCACTTAGGTTGTTTCATACTTGTGGGTTTGCCTACTAGAACCAAAAAGCAACTTCCTCCTCTGAAGAATTGGAACAGGCAAAGAAGAAACATAAAATCCAGTGGCAAAATGAAACTAAACCCCCAAATCCTTTCTGAAATTAAAATACCTTGCAAGCAAAGACATTGTCACTGAATACTAATGGATACATTGTGAGCACAGACAAAAGCTTATTTTTCTAACTTCGTGCCATTCAAGAGTTAGAAAATGCTCCAGCCACTTCTCTCCCGTGTGCTCCATAATTCTTGATCAGCAGCACAACCAGGAGTGGTGTGAGTGGGACAGTGCCCAGGGTGCAGGAGCTGACATACATCCAGCCCCACCTCTGCAGGCTTCTTAGGCTGCCACTCTCACTTTTTCCAAGAAAGGAAGACAAGGCATATCACTAAGGTCTACATTTTTTTCCTCAGAAGAAAGTTTCAGTTTTCAGACAAAATGTTCAATCCAAAGAGTGTGTAGGAATCCAAAAGTTTTATATACCTTCAAGGGCCAGCGTCTTTCTCTGACGAGAACTTTTTTCCCCTTACTAAGGTAATTCGGGATTAAAAAAAAACTATCCCAGAAGCAACCAAAAGTCCACAAATATCTTATTGAAACCTAATAGTGCTTTTTTCTTTTACTTCCTTTGAGAACTAAGTAATTGTCACCAGGCTTTGGTCTGAAAAATATTTCTTTTATCCTTCCAGTGAGTGTGGAAAAATGGTAGAAAAATTCTGTTTTAAGAGCTAATTTTGTGGATTCACTTTTTGCAGAATCAAGGTGGGAGGATTTGGTGCTACAGTTGAAGTACTGATGACCCTGTCAATTAGAGATTTTTTTTCTGTACAACCCCTCTTAACTGAGGTCAGTTCCTTATTCCCATTAATTGACTCATTTGTTTTCCCTTCTCACTCAGATGTTTGCTGCTTGGGTTTTTTTTTCAAGATAAATGTAATTATAACAAGAATGTTCTGTGTTTAAATAGTTCTTCCATTAAGTTGATGCAGTCAATACTTCTTATGTTTCCTTTCTCTGAAAAAAAACAAATAAAAGAAAACTCAGAAAAAAAGGAGAGCCTCTCATGGCTATATTAGTATGTCACTGTATAGTAGACTGTCATTTCTACATACAATTTAAAAAAAAAAAAACCCAGGTTGTTTAACCTTGCTTAAATCATGACAGCAAATGAGGTTAATTTAAATTAACTGCATACTGCTATAAATTAGTAAATAAGACAGTCAATTAACCAAATTAAATCTTATTGGAAATTGGCTGCTACCATCTGGAAATTTTTTATTAGACTTTATAGCTGGCATGACCTTTAGAGTGCAACTGGCAGGATTTTTCATTTATCTAAGAAATGCTCGACTTGGAAGAATAAAGTATTTGTAAAATATTTTTAGTATTCCGGCACTTGATGCATAATTGTAGTGGAATATAAAATATTCCTTTCAGTGAAGAGGCAGTTGAATAGGTATGGAGTTTCTAACTGCAAATTCTGAGTTACTTGTCTATGTGCTGGAATCTGTTTTTCTGTGGTGGGTTTTTTTCTCTTTTGTATTAATGATTCAGTCTTCTAAATCTGTGGAATCTGTTACAGATTGGGCTTTATCAGTCAATCTCTAAGGTGCTTAATTTTTTTAAAATGTCACCCTTTAAAATGTCCAGAAAAATCAAAGTCATGAATACTGATGTTTTATGGTATCATTTCTGTGGTATTAAAGCAATTTTCTCTATAGGCAGCTTCAAAGAGTGTTATCTAGTTGTGTTGAATATGTGTGCATGTTTTCCCTGCAGGAAAACAGCAGGGTGATGCAGTCCTGGGGGATAACTTGCTTAGTGCTAGCTTGGGGGTCACTGCATCCTGCTTTGTATGCATAATTTCAGGGCAGGTAAAGTGTCTATGTTACTGCACGGCATTGCCCTAAGCTTTAGTTAGTGGGTGTTTTGTAGCTTGCTGAATTCACGCACGCTGCTTAACCTGCTGCCTGTGTCAGTTTGTAGACATGAACTTATATTGAGGTAAAGTCTCCTTTTCCTGGTAGCCCTGCTTCCACAGGGACTTTAGTGGCTAGTGAGGGACTGCCCAGGTAGGTTGCCCAGAAACTTTGTGGAGTCTCCATCCTTGGAGATACACATAAACCATCTGGACATGAGGGTGGCCACCCACTGTAGTTGTCCCTGAATGAGCAGAGGGTGGATGTGGACACAACGGTCTGAAGAGGTCACTTCCAGCCTCAGAAACTCCGTGATTCTGTCCTTGAATAACCCATGCTCATGGCCACACATTTGTTGTCTCAAAGCGCCTTATCTCTTATAACAAAAGGTCACAGTCTTCAACTCAATCAGGTGACAGATCCTTGCAAGGAAATATTTGCCAAACTCCCAAGCTGTGACCTAAGCCCTGGCCTTTTGCCTGGCTCTTAGAAGCCCCTGGGATAAAATTATTTGCTTCAAGTCATAAACTGCTTTTGCTTCTGTCAAGAAATGTGCTACATGATGCTTGACTAATGCGCAGCAAAGCTGTCACTGTACTACACCCATATGCACGAACAGACGGGCCGAGGTGCCCAGATGCCACAGCACTGGTCATATGGCTCGGAAGTTCCCTTAACTGGAGGAAGAGTTTTGTTTTTTTCAAGTGAAGAGAACAGCAGGAATTTACAAACACAAGTAAAGGGTTTTTTGGTTTCTGGTTTGTTGGTTTGGTTTGGGTTTTTTTGTTTTTTTGGTTTTTTGGTTTTTTTTTTTGGTTTCTGGTTTGTTGGTTTGTTTTGTTTTGGTTTTTTTTGGTTTTTATTTTTCCTGGATATCCACTAGAACCAGTGGGAAGAGAAGGGATCTGGGGAGAAAGGGCGCTATTGTGATACAGGTAACAAATCTTTGTACGCGTACATTACAGTTTGTTTCATATACAAATTCTATCAAAGCTCAGGATAGTTTCACTACATTTAATGATTTAGCCTTATATGATCAACATTTTTTATTTTTTTTTTACTGTATTTACAGTGTTCTCTTATGCTGTGCCCACTTCCCTAAAATAATTGCCATGCATTACTTACTATAAAATCTCCAGCTTTCCATATTTAGAGAACTTGCTTGTACAAATCATGGTCAGTTTAACAACTATTTTGAATATGTCAGCTTACTGGGCAACTGAAAACCTAAGCTGTACTCAATTTTGATAGTCATTGAGATCCAGAGTCTAAAAGCATCTAAGCTGTCTTTCCTAACTGGGTCCTGCCAGTTTGGCAGCTGCTGACAACAGGTAGAATTCATGCCACAGACCGTGGAAATGTACCTGCTACCAGAGGTATGTCCTGGGGGATTTTTACACCATGTTGAGAGGAATGAAGAGCTCCACTGTAGAAAAATTTTATTCCCTCCTGGAGGGCAACAAGTGGCTGAGTGATCAGAGAGAGAAAATCTGCTGGAAGGCTTTCATGTGATCTCTTCGACAAGGATGCAAGTGTATGCTAGAATATCTTCGATCCTTAGGTATCTATTTTTTTCCTCAGTTCTACATGGTTGTCAGTATCTTGAAACAGAAACTTGGTCAGGAGGCACTTACAGCACGGAAGTGTCCTAACTTCTTAGAAGTCTATTACTTCTTCGAGTGGAAAGACTCACACTTCTGCTAAAACTTCAGAGGTCAGATTCGTCTTAGTCCTTTTTAATTGAGAGGCTCACTATCCAGGGAGCCTTCAGGAGTGAAATAATGTGGAAAAAAAGCTGGATGTGTTGGTAGAAAAGTTTGTTGGAAATGAGGGAGGGATCCATTTCCTTGACTTCCTTAGGTAATATCAAAGCATAAATACTGAGTGCCTGATACATTCATTCAGGTAGACCCTTGAGAATACTGTTTTGAGGGATGGCTAAAGACAGTCCCTGCCTCAATCACAAGGCAGAGTGGGCCGATGAGAGTTTAAGGTAAATACATGCTCTGCTTTTTCCAATCTTATGATATTACCTCTACACCAGTTTTCCAATGCATGCTCTCTCAATATAATTTTGTGTTTATTTTAAAAGGTAGGGTTTAAAAGGTGGTTTTTTTCTAGTTGTTTTCACAAATGAATTTTCATTTCATCATCTTCCAGATAATAATTTTTATTTTTGATAAGTATCATAGAAGTTGTTTTTGAACTGTGCTAAGCCACTGAAAATATTGATTTGAAATAATAATAATTTATACTCTCTTTCCACTGTCTACTGTATTAACATGAAAACTAGTTATGAAACTTATTATTTTGCATACTCTATACTGGACCAAAATATTATCTATTCTTTTGCAAAGGCATGCTTCAATATATAAATAACTCTATACTAAGGGTAGTGTGAAATTACACTCACTGTGATTATAGTGAAATACAACATATATCAGAAAGGTGCATCCAAAGCTTATAAATTCTTACTGCAATTACCTCTTCCAGAGGCTTCTAATTTCTCTTGGTCTCAAATTTTAACTTTTTTTTTTTTTTCTAATTGTAACAGTACTTCTGCTTCCTTCAGAATTTTGCCTAATCACCTGATCTGATAGATCTATGGAACTGAATATATTTGTACATCAATCTCCATGCCCGTGGGAGTGTTAGAAAGCAGCAAATAGATTAGCTGTCTCTTCAGCTCTACTGGTGCTTTACAGTCCCTGTGATGCTGTACCAGAGCTGAAGAATATTAAACTACCTGACATTCATTAAGTCCAAAAGCTGGATATTAGCATAAATATGGTATATTAAATATTTGACTTTAGTTGATGCTATATGAGCTTTTTCCTCATTCTTGTTACTAAATTCAATTAATATAAAGTTTTAATGTATTTATTTAAAAATATATGCATCATAGAAGATTTTATAGGAAGGGCTGGGGTTTGAGGATGAATGAAACTGATTAATGAAATGTGTACTGAGCACAGGTGAGTAAATTGCCCTTTGCAATTGGAATTGAGCTTCTCAGCTGATTGGGATTCTCTGTGCAGTACAGACACCTTAAAGTAACATCTTTAATGAAAAGTTATTCTTCAGTGAAAAATTGGATGAAGTCATTCAGATTTTTTATCCTTCTGAAGTAAAACATTCCAACTTTATGAGTATTTCTTTTGAACACATTCAGTATTACATTACTGTAATGGACAAATTTTTGTTGTCTTCCTCTTTTCTATCTTTATCTATTGATATTAATCAAAAAGTTTTAGTTTCTGTGTTGCAAACAGTTCAGTGTGAAAACAAAAAAATAATTTACTGGCTTGGGCTTTTTCTTTGTCAGCATTGAGGAAACCAAGGTCTCTTTATTGGAATAGGTATAGAATGACTTTTAATGTGAGATGGGAGCTCTTTGGTTTTTCAAAGGTGATCCTGTGACTACTTTCTGCAGAAGGCAGTTCCTGACTTTTTTCTACATAGCTGTGACTCCACCCCTTTAGTCAAGGAAGAGATTATAAACCATTTTGTATCCTGGGTTAGTTATCAACAAAAGAGGACTCCGTGTATCTCATGAGCCTTTCATACACTGTTTTAGTGTTATGCTACAGCAAATATGATGGGAATCTTCCAGGGGGGTAAAAATTGCCATTTTCTGTGGTGTGATGGGGAAAATTCATTGGAGGTGCAAACTATATTTCCATTAGGAAGTACTCAGTGGATCTTTTTATTCTCTAAAATTAAACTTTGCTTGCTTTGACTTCTGAAAAAAAGACAAAGAAAACTAAGAAGAAAAATAGCCTGTCAGTGTTGAATGTATCTATCTGGGAAAAGATCTGAAAGTGAGAAGCTGAGGTCATCTATGAAAGTGTTTGGAAAGTCAAGCCAATCTTACTGATAATTATACTCTATAGGAGACTAAAAAAATACGACAATTAGGTCATTTTCTCCTGTATTCAAGTGGAACTTTATTCAAAGAAAAGTGGTTACATAATTTAGCTTCTTTGTATTACATGATGTTTCAGAACAGCTTACTCAATATACGGAAGTCTTTCTTGTAAAGAAAGAATTATTTCTTTCTTATGTAGCAATAAGATACATTAAATAGAAGGTAAATTACTGAGGGTAGATGGAAAAAAATTATGAGACCATTTTAGATACTAATGAGGACAAATATAATTTGTAAAGCTACTTAATTATCACTTAATAGTCTTTGAGAGACTAATCTAACCTTTCTTGTGGGTATCAGAATTGCAAATATCTAGTCTGAGATAATTGAGGGTTAAAATGAGTGCTATGAGTGGCACTTCAAGTATAGGGTGAAATAATCTGTTGTTTAGAGTGTTCTTTAGCATTTAATTTTTTCAAAACCTTTGTATTTTATGCCTGTTATTATCTCAGTATAGCTTTTTCTGTGAACTCTTTTCTGACTGAAGTTGTATGAAGTGGAACAGGCATGTTTTGATAAGTAACCCTTGTGGCATATTTGTACCTCAGTGTGATACACAGCAAGTTTTGCTTTCTTCCCATATTGTAATTTGTTTGTCATAAACTCCATGAAATATCAAGGGACACTATTACAGTTGACAGACACAAGTGCTGCACCACTGACTTAAATGGATTTGTGCCTACCTACATCCATCATAAGTCTGGTTGTCTTCCAAAGAAAAAATATTTTTTTCTGTTGGAAATAGCAATTTCAGACTGTTCCACTGGTAATGTTGCTAGAACTAATGGTGGTATTATGCAGTGAAATGTAACTGGTCAAATTATGCCAGTTGTTTCATTCATTACATGACCTTATTTTTGCTTATATTTCAATGCTTCTGTTTTATGAAAAATCTGGCGGGATGGGGGGCTGAAATTAATTTGAATACAGAAAAAAAAATCAAAACTTTCTGTTTTAATAATGTTACTCAACTGTCATTTCTATGTTGACATGCATAAACACTGTAGCTTCAAACAACATTTTACTAGCCAAACATTTTGACAATATTCCTTTCCCTGTGCTGCATCAGATGTTAAATCGCTAAATTTCAAGGTCCTTCATAGTATCATTCCTCCCTGTTTATTTCCCATTTGGTGTCACATGCCTCACTCTTGCTCCCAGGTGACTCCTGATGTCAGCATCCCACTATGTATTTCAGCAAGCCCTCCTTTGTTGCACACTGTCCCTGGTGTTTTTGTAGGTGTCTGTTGGGCTACTTTATGAACGCCTTCCAATCCCTCCTTCCCTCCGCTGTGCTCGGATGCCCGCAGGGATGGTGCCGGCGGTCGGGCTGGTGATGTGTTGTGACTACAGCCGGTGTGGTCCCACGGTTTCCCTGTCTGCATCCATCCGTCCTCCCTCCCCGTGTGTTCAGGATGGGCTCATGAGCCCGTCGCTGTTGTGGGGAGCGGCAGCCGACCTGGAGTGACCCAGCGGCGGCTAATGAGGGCACGGGCAGCCCGGAGCTCGGAGCTGCCCTGGGGTGCAGCACGGCTCTGCCCTGGCTGCGGGAGCAGACGCTCCTCACCTGCCGCCCTTCCTACCTGGATGTGGAGATCCTGCCCCACGGCCATGGTCCCACCCTGAACATGACCCTCCGCAGGTAACTCTCACGCAGCTTTGAAAACCTGACTTTTACGAGACACTCATCTGAAATACAGTATGTGATGGAGAAAACAGGAGGGAGTATATTGTTTCTTAAATTCCTCCTAAATTTCTCATAAACAACATAGAGACACACAAAGTGAAAAGGACATGCAACTTCAATATATATTACATAGAAATCAGATATTTTCAAATCCATGCTGCCAATGTCAATTAAATATTGAAAAGACCAACACAATGTGTTGGTGCTGAAAAATAGTATCTCAGTAGATAGTATCTAAAGATAATTTCACTAAATCAGCAACATAACAAAACTGTTGATATTTTTAACAGTTGTGCACAAATATAAACAGAACAAATATTAAATAGGTGATAGAAGAGCAAGGTTCTACATCACCTGAGATATTTTAATATATACAGTTCTGGTCAGGATGTCTTGTCTGTGATTTCAGCATAATTGAGTCTGCTCTGTGAACATTTACTAGTCATGTTTATTTCCTCATAATTTCAGACTACAAGGTAATCCTGTGTGTTCTTGGAAGTTAGGTGTTCAGGTGGTTTTATCTGTGAATAGGAGCCCTAAGCATCTATTTCATATCTGTACAATGTGGATTTATTTTAAAGATTTGAGGACTGGATATTTTAAAGGCACAGAATTTATATGATTCTCCTTAATCAAATAAGCAGTTAATTTTGGATAGACAGAGTTTAAAGAACTTCAGTTTCAGATGGCTGGATTTAAGGCTTTCTAAAGATTCAGTTGGATATATTTTATTCATAAGGTTTTGAAAGTATTGTGAAATTTTTATTTAAGTTAGTTTCTAGAAAAGGAAGATTTTTATTTGAAAATTGTGTTTGACCTTCAGAGTAATTTTATCTAATATCAGCCAAATTCCTTTTATAGAATTTTTTTGATTTATGGGGGGCAACAAGTAATTTCTAATTTTGTAGACAGATAGCTTTGGGGTTTTCAGGAGAAATTAAATTACTGTTCATTCCTAGATTGAACAAAACTTACAAACAAAACTAACCCAAACTCCCCAAAACAGTCCCTTCCCCAAATTTATTACTTGAGTGTCCTTGGTCTTCTCTTGTGAGGATAAGAATAATTTTTCCCTTTTGCATAATTCTGAGGTCCTCTGATGCTGAAGCAATGACTATCTCAAGTGGGAATGAAGTCGCAGTCAGGTTGTTTCAAATGAGAGCTAAGCAAAACAACAGAAAAAACGTTCTCTAGACAGATTACAAGATATCTAGATAACTGAAGTGTTGTATAAATTCAATATGTAAGTCTTCTTAGCAAGAATTATAAGAGGAATCTATTTTAAGATCACTAGTTTGAAATCTGAATGTTACTGCTACTGGTGTTATTATCAATTAGTAGCTTGTGGCATATGGTGATAGCATCATTAGAGATAATAATAGTTAAGGCTCTTATATAATACTTGCAGCTCTGCAGTGTTAACCTCTGATTCAACTGGGCCACGAAGATGTATCCAACAGAACTGAGCATTCTGCCTAGGAAAATAAAGCCCACTGATGTGTAGGGTTATGGGCCTTTGCCTTAATCTGGCAGCAATATTGCCAATTCTGATGTATCAGTGTCCATGGCTGCTTTTTAAAATGAAGCTTCAGAAAAGTGATGATAGTTGGTACTACAAAACTTCAAGCTCTTAGAATAAAAGCAAGTTTTGAATGACTTCTCCAATCCCATTTTTCAGTGGGATGTGCAGGTTTGTCTTATTAGTTACAGGGCTTTGGGGGAAAAATGTTGTATTTAGAAGGAAGATGAGAACTCTGGTAACAAGAATGAGAGCTGAATATGCCTGAATACAGACATAAGTACTTTCCAGGAATTCTTATTAAATATTACTGGACTTAAAGATGTAACTCACAAAAGCCAGTAGTTTAAAATGGAGAAGTCTCTCTAAAATTGAGGTGGTAAAAGAAGCAATGTCAGTAGAGCAAATAATGTGACTTTTTAAAAGATTCTTCTCAGATAGTCTCTTCTTGCCCATCCCTCAGTCCTTATCTCAGAACAAGTAAAACCAAGAGGTTATTTTTCAAGGGATAATACATCCTGGTGCTTAGCCAATTTCACTGTCACATTGGGAATACTTACACTTTTCATCTTTTCTCTTCTGCACTTTAATTAGCAAACATAAACTTCAACAGTCCATAATAGTAGCCTTTAACACCTATTTTACTACTTAGTCTCTCTCACTTTTAAATTATTTTCCCCTAGCAAGTACACAAAAAACTTGCATAAAGTAGTCTACAAAGACTCTCAGTAGTGCCTAGATATATCCATAAAAACTCCAGCTATTATTGCACACTATATGGTGATTTCAAAGTAAATTTTTGAGATATTGGACACATATAAATATGGAAACAAGAAACTAAGTCCAAGATTTAAAATATCTGTTAATGTATTTGGGGTTTTTTTAAACAAAGAAATTTTTGAGATAAGTAGCTGTACATAAACTTCAGAAAATGAATCAGTACTTTTCTGAGGTCAGATAGCTCTATAAACTTTTTTTCTCTTTCCTGTTACGTACCAGTAATCTCCAAAAGTGGCTTATAATGAGACATTATAAAATTCAAATGTTAAACATACATTTCCATTTAAATTTTTCTTGTTTCCTTACAAGAAAATATAACATCTAACAAGGTTTACTTGATTTTAGGGGCCTCCAAGACCCATTTGAGTTTTTCCACTGGATTCTGTCAAATTTCAGATGGTTTTGCATATTTAATTAATACGAGAAGTTACATTTTTTGATAAGTTGAGGACATACACATATACTGTTAATATGATTTTAAATACAATATTTATTTGCATAATATAGGAGATATTACTCTAAGACTGAAAAGCATCATCTACAATGTCTGAATGAAAATTCAGTATGCACATTTCTGAATGTCTCTATTCAGTTATGCTTTGTTGAAATGCTTTTTTTGAGGAAACACATGCCTAGAAAAAAAGAATTTTAAGGGAACTTGAGAAACTTCTCAAGGTGATCATGTCAGGGAAAAAAATGCCCACTTTCAAACGGCCACTGTGGCTTCCTGAAAGCATTCTTTTGAGTAGAAAGATTTTCACTCACACTCTTTGTAAGTGGAAAAGTTCACCATAAAACAAGGGACTTGTTCAGTTTTGGAAGGGCCGCATCTGAATAAAAGTGCTGGGGAGAACTGGCTTGCTGCTGCATTCCAAGGTGGTTCTGACCATGCGTAGGTCAGGGCAGCTCTAAAGAATTACAGTCTCTTAGGACTGGCAGCTCCATTGAAGCTCCACATCTGAACAGGTCTTTGTATGATGCAGGATTTGTCGTAGTGTCATGGCTAAAGATTTGCCTCTAGAATTCCTGATGTGCCAAACCCCCACATTACTAATATTTGTTCTCTGTTGACATTTTTCATTCTCATGGATATTTTTGTTAATGCTTCTGTCTCTTTCTGCTTTTGTTGGACTCATAATGGTACCTTCAATGCTGCTTTACTGATGCAAACAGCTTAAACTTGTTTAAAGTTTGTGCTTATGCACTTCTTGTGCATAAAGAACACTTCATAGACTATTAACAGATAATTAAGTGGCCTTACCAGAACTGGTTTTTTTTTTGTTTGTTTGTTTGTTTGTTTTTTAATGGACTTCATTCCTACGAACCTTTTAGCTTTGGAGTTTCTAACAGTATGTATTCTTCTTCCTCTGGCCTGTATTAATTCCAGTTGGGCAACTCTTTATTGTACAAGATAACTATGTATTCAGAATATATTCAGGAGTATGAAGAGTAAAGAAATTGAGTAACCATGAAAAAGCTTTAATTTAGGGGGAAATGCGGTGGTCTTGCCTCTTGTCTTGCTGTGTTTTTTTTATTATTAAGGGTTTAGGAAGGTCTTCAAAACTGTAGCTAAAAATCAGGATCAGTTTGCTAATAGCTTGCAATGCTTTTCTATAGAACATAAATATATTAAACTAGAACTTGATTCTAAACCAGTTTTATTTTTAGCAATGAGTAGATTAAAGGAGAGATGAAAAGAGTTTGATACACTTGAAGGAAAAATGACTGTTCAGTATGTGTAATACTTGATCTCACCACACACACAACTTTGCCAACATTATAACTGAGGGGAAGGTGTTCCGGTGTTCAAAAGTTGAGGTGTGGACAGTCCTGGTCTGGATTTGGGGTGTCAGAGGGAACACAGGAAGTTCACTTCCACAAGGTTTTTTGCAAAAGACATCATAATAAAGCAATGACTGACAGAGAAAAGGAATTTTTCCTTCTCCTCCTTTCTCCTTCCTTATTCCGAGATCCAAATCACAAACATGGATCTGTACTGGAATCTGAAAGCACAAATTGTTTGGACACACAACAAAAACTATCCTAATCCCACAATGATTTGGAAGGTCTTATCCTGCTCTACCATGGTAGTTTGAAGAAAGAATCTGTGCTTTTGGGCACTATATTTATCCTTGAATGATTATCTTTGCTTACCCTAAATACATTACCCGCTATTTTACACAGATTAGCAATGTTTAAACCTTTGGGGCCAAAGCACTTACTATAACTCTGCCTAATTTAAAAGGCTTTAACTCAATCTTTTTAAAAAAATGAAGCAAGCAACAATTAACTGAATGCACAGAGAGGTAACTCATAGGAATACTCTACAGGAAGCTGGCAAAACGTTTTTCACTAGTAAAATTTACATGTATGGTAAATGTCTCTGAAATCTGCAGAGATATATTTTTTAAATTATTCATTAAAAAGAATTATTTGTAAGACTTTTTTTCCCCCAGAAAAAAAAAAAAGCCCAAAAGTTTATCTTAGGGGTTTTTGCCTAACTAGAAAACACTGCAAAAACTGTTCATGTGATGCCTGTGGAAAAAAAAACCTACTCCCTACAGCTTGCCTTTCTTAATGTACTGTTACTGCAGCCATGTTTTTCAAGGGCCTGATCACTGATGAATCAAAAATCTTAACTATAAAAAGTATTAATTTTTTAATTGCAATTTTTAAAAGACTTGATGTACATTGGCAGTTTACAAACTTGAAGTGACAGTTTCTGTATCGCTTTCAGTAATGCTATGAATAATTGTGTTTCAATTAGCTATTTCCACAGAAGAGCCTGTGTCATTCATTTGGGAAGAATTCAGTTCTGCATTTTGTCATTGAGAAAATCAAATTTGTTTTAATAGAGCTGTCTTAAAAATTAACAGGTAAGGGCTTTTACATTCTGTCATGTTAGGTTGTTGCCTAAAAGAAATCCCTGGTCCTCTCTCCAGTTCTTACAAATTCTATTTTTTGTTCCTCAATGATACATTATTCAATAAATTACAGTAAAATCCTGAGAAAATAGAGATTCTAATAATTTATTCATAATTTACTGAAGGTTTTGTGTCCAACCCTCTGCTCTAATTTTTGAATTGTTTAAGAACACTAAATCTAGATGCAGCACAATAAGCTAGTCTTATTATCATAAGACTATTGAGAAATATTAAGACATAATTGAGAAATATGAAAACATGAGTGTTATTTCACGTCCCATTTTACCTTAAAATACTTTCATGTCTCCAAAGTCAAGGAAATATAGATATCCCAATTTTCAACTCAGCACTCATTTGACTTATAATTTCAGATCTCTTCAGATAGCTTTTATGTAATACAACAGAACTTACAAGATTTTCACATTAAACTTTGAGCTGAACATGTACAAGATGCGCCACTCATTTCCAGAGCAGTTTGACCTTTCTGCAATCATGGAATCCTTGAATCATTCAAGTTGCAAAACTCTATTATCGTTGAGTCCAACAGTTAACCCAACACCACTGTATTCTCCACTGAACCATATCCCCAAGTGCCTCATCCATGTCTTTTTGAATGTTCCCAGAGATGAATCCCTCGCTTTCCTGAGCAGCATATTCCAATGACTAAAGTGTGCGAATTCCAATGCCTGAAATCTCAACATTTGTGAAATAAGCATTTCTGATGGGTCCTTCCTCTGGTTGCTTCAGCTTCAGGGACATCACTGTAATGCTGAGTTTCTCTGACATCCTGCTCTATTTCTGGTAGCTCTGTGTGGTGCTGGATGAGCAAATGTTGCCCTGCTCTCTGTAGTAGGCACTGTCAGGTGGGTCCGTAGGCTCAGAGCTGTACCTTCCCGTGTCTGTAGGGTGTTCTGAGTGGAGTTCACTTTGGAGTTCAGCTGCTTCTTTTCAAGCCAGCTGCTAAAGTTGGACACAGGACCATTATGTGCCCAAGGATTAACTTGTTAGGTGTCATCATTATCTTAAGGACTATATTTTATAAGGTGAATTTAAATTCCCAATTTTAAGCAATAATTTACATCAGAATGCAATATACCTTAATTTAAGGAATTTTTTTATAGTCTTGGTTATTTTTTCTCTAGGAACAATATTTTTTTTTTAAGCTGTTTTAAAACACAATGTATCATGGCCCAGTACATTGTTGGAACTGGGTACACCAGTGCTTTCAAATGATCATGAAACAACATGTAGTTGAAAAAATGCTTCTACCTGAAGAATCTATTTTTTCATTAAAAAAATGCCAGCTAAATTCCAACTAAAAGTTGAAGCTTTTATGTGCCACCACACATATACAGGAGTGCACAAACATGCATATACCTACACTGGATACATGCATTCTTTTTATCAGATATAAAATATCATCACGCACTCCACTAGAAATGGAAAGTTTTAAATGTTGCAATTAGCTTGGGGATCAAGGCCAGTACCTAAATCCTGTTGGAGAACACTGATAATTTCCCAGAACACCGTGCCAACTTCAATATCAATGGTCTAGATGCACACAAAACATATACTATGTCAGCATTTCCAATGTTTTCATTACTAAAATAATGATATTTTTGCATGTGTAACTAGGGCAGAAGCACTTGACTTATACTACTTTAGGTGGAATTTCTGAACCCATTTTGAATATTATATAGTTACTTTTATAATGTAAAGTATATTCTAAAAGGATTTACTTAAAGCAGAGTTGGCAATATATTCTAATCATTTCCACCTAGCCATGTTCTTGCTGAATATTAACGTGTATCATTGTGCTGCTGAATCAAAGTCATTCTTAGAGAAAACTATTTCATCTTTTTGAAACACTTGAATAACACAAATCATTATGCTAAGTACATACAGATTCAGCCTCTTGCTGAATATAGTGCTATAGAGAGGATCAAACACTTTACCTGCCTCAAAAATAGGCCAGGTATTTCAGTTTTGATAACTGTAGATTATCAGAGTTCTGTGTCATTTGTTGATGTGTTTTCCTGTGGTGTGTGTCACAGAGAGAAAATTGAGATTAATGAAAATGGCGCAGACATTCAGAAAAGATGAAATAGCAAGGAAAGAGAGGTTGGACTGTAATTTCATGAGCAGAAATGTGTATATCCATATAAAGCAAATAATATAGCTCATAATTAAATTGAATTAGAAATATGTTGAATAAAATCTAGGTATCAATGTCATAGGCAGCCTTTTCCAATTTCATTCATACTTGGTGACTGGATTCCAGTACCCTGTTCATAAAAACCCTAGTTGATTGTCACTTGTATGTTAGATTATACATATCTAGTTAGGTGGTTCGTGTCAAAAATTACACTTGTACTGTGCAAACAGCATAAATTATCTTCACTTGAAGTACCCGTCTTTTTCCATCAGTTGGTATATGGCTTCTTGAATTTAAATCAATCTTAAATTATCCAGCCCTAAATGTTGGTGTCTTCTGATAATAATAATGACTGTATTAGGGGAAAATATAAAGTACATAGAGACATGAGAGATTATAGTTATCTCCATTTGTTAGTTCTAGTCTCTAGTTCTTTAAAGAGGGAGAAGTGTTCGGTGGAATATAACTGTTACAGTAACCCCAGTAGGACACCAGCAGTCTGAAGAATTCAGTGGGTTTTGATGACACATAATAAAGCAAAAAAAATCTCTTTTTTTTTTTTTGTTTGGTTTCCAGGGTTTTTTTTGGTTGTTAGGGGTTTTGTTTGTTTTTTTGTCTTGTTTTTTGCATGTGGGATTCTTTTGTTTGGTTGGTTGTATTTTGGGGGTTTTTTCTGTTCGGGTTTTGTTTTTATTTTGTTTTGGGTTTTGGCTGGTTGGTTGTGTTTGAGTTTTTATTTATGTTTTTCAGGGGTTTTTAAAATTTTTTTGTTGGTTTGTTGTTGTTGTTGTTTTTGTTTGGATTTGTTGTTTTGGTTTCTTGTGTGTGTGTGTGTGTGTGTGTGTGTGTCTTGGTTTTTGGTTCGTCTTTTTTTTGCATGTACAGCCTGAACACGATGGCTGAAAAGCAATTCTGGGAGCTATATGACCAGGATGGAGTGAGGCCAGCATCATGTATGTTTGATGCCAGTATGTCTCATACAGTAACTGTGAGAAAGAACATGTAGCTTATTTTGTGCTTTGGGTAGCAACCCTCAAGCATTGTAGATGGTTTTATTCTCATGCTTTTAGCCTTTCTTGCTATGATATGCCTCATTACATTGCAAAATTCTCCATGCCAGTTTACTTTCCAGACAGAAGGAGGAAAGCTTTGTTTGGGAACTCTGTATAGGGAAGAGTGTTCTGTCAGCTGCTTGGAAAGATGCACATACCTATGTATACCTGTGTGGTTTTTTTCTTTAGTACTTGTCATTTCTGTAGCAGTTGCCCCATGGATATGCAGAGGGTAGAAGGATAGAGGGAATAGGAGAATTTTTGGGAATTGACCAGGACCTAGAGTAACTAGGAATGCTACTGAGCCATAACCTCCTTTATTATTTTGATATTAGGGATAAACTGACTAATTGTTGTCTAGAAGCTGCTATTAAAATCCACTATAAGAACAAGATTTAAAAGTTTTCATATTAGCTGTAAAATGGTGGCTTTTAAAAAATGCAGTAGTACTTTTAGTGAACAAGACTTTTTTGCGAAAGCTGTTCCAACTGAAGTTCAGTGGACCTAACAGTTAAATGCTTTTCTCAAGCTGCACAAAACACATAGAATGAGCCACATGGAGAACTTTCTTGCTGAACCTCAGTTTTTAGGACCTGGCAGTCACAAAGGCATAAGAGGATTTTTAAGTTATATAAAAGACGAATTCTCATAGATCCGTACTTTAAATAAAGGATTTTCTATATGTACTGTGTTTTACAGTTGAATGAATATCCTATAAGCTTCCTATGGCTTGTAAATTATTTTTTGTATGCAATTTTTCCTGCCACATCAGAAGTGAGGTATGTTTCAGTGCTGTGCATCTCTTTATATATTAATGGAGAAGAAGAATTGGAAGAAATATGAAGAAATACTGGAAAAAAGTCTAATACTATTGCAATTGATGGGTAGTATCCCAATGATTCAGAAGGTAAAGATTTTAATTTCTCTAGTCTACATTGAAAAGGAAAGAAGCCAGTGAAACAAATTCTTTGACATTTTCATATTTGGAACTCCAAGCAGTATATTAATATGCCTTTTTTGACAAGTTTCTTACTCTCTTTTGAAATAAGTCTTCTAAGGTCAAGCTGTGCCCTTTAGAGTATGGGATCTGCCTAAAAGAACACAAAACTCATGGCTGCAGCACTGGTGAAACAAAAAGTAGCCAGGTTTTTGGTCTTAAGACAAATAACTTTTACCTTCAGTGTGCACATCAGTCAGCCTCTATGCTCAGGTGAAAAAGGATTCAGTTATTTCCCAGGACACTGTAAATAACCCAAATCAGAAATGTAATTTCTAGCCATCTACTGGCTTCTCTTTTCCTCCAATGTTGGTTTTGCATTTTTCAATAACTGTTCTCTCATCCTTCTCCTGAAAGTGAAATCTTGCTCTGCAAATGTTATTTGCATCCCCAGCTTTCCTCTCCAGAAAAGCAGATAGGCTCTAACTGCAAACAGTGACTTGTCATTGATTGTCTCTGAGCCTCCTTATGGCAGAAAGGGGAGAGCACGTTATCCTCTTAATTCGCTGATGTTCTTGCTGGAGGCACAGAAAAATCTGCAATATATTTAGGCTCCCAGTGTGAGAACAGCTACTTTCAAGCAATCAAAAATAAAACCTATGAGAAGAGGTATAGGAAATAAAAACAAAACAAAACAAAACCAAAAAAACCCTACCACCCCAACAAAACAATATCAAAGAATAAAACCAAAGAACACCAATGGCTGAAGCACTCTTCAAGTAATTCTGAAGCTAGGGAAACTGATGGCATATAATAGCCATGAAAATGTTCCCTCTTCCCAGTGAAATGTCACGGATTAGGTTTTAATAAGTGCTGATATTTACTAGAGAAAAGAATTCTAACTAGTGTTATAAACTGCCTTGTTTGATAATGTGTGATTGCAAATTCACTGTGTTTATAAAGAGAAAGCAAGCTCTGAATCTATTTGGCATGCAAAGACAGGCTTACAAAATATGTACATTTTTTGTAGATAAGAGGGAAAGATGATATTTACTTAAAATAGCAGGGGGTTTTTTAACTATTTTAACTATTAAACTTAGGAGTTTCTTTGTATAATATGCAATATCATAATAAATGTAATTTAATATTTAATATTAGAACTACATAAATTATTTAAATTTTAGAATTCAGAAAGAAGTTCCTAATAGCGCTTTAAAGAATTTAATAGAGGTTATTGAATCAACAGTACTGGCAGTTCTGTTTAAACAACCTGTTTAACTCATAATTTGAATTATGATATAAAATACTGGAAAGACCAATGAGTGAGCAAACACAAGATGGCAAAAATAAAAATGGATATACAAGTCTTCTTTACACAACCACCACACTATAATTGTGATTACAATACTCATATTTTAATTGGAAATCATAATGTATTCTGCAGAAAAATGAGCAGAAATTTTTGTATTTTTTGTCTGTCTAGCATTTCAACCTTACTCCTCCACATCCACTGAACATTATTTTCTCCAAAAATGATGGCTACTAATCATCAAGTAGGAAACTTCTACATTTCCATGTCACTAAGGTTGATTGAACAGACTATCAAGGACTAAGGGTACCTTTTAAAAAATTAGGGTACACTAGGAACTTAAAAGGAAAACAAAATCATTACAAGGGTTCTTTAAAGATATTTTAATCAACAGACTTAGGAACAGATGGATTTTTTTTTGTTTTGATCTAAAGTATAACTAAGCAACAGGATCAATGGAATGTAGACTTTCCAAATACTTGAATTCTTTGTTTTGAGCCTGATCAGTTAGATTCTGATTTTCAATAGCACGGAATAATGCATNTATATATATACATATATATATGTTTAAATCTTCTGAAACATGAAATATGCAGCAACTGTGATGTTGAGGAATTATGTTTTACTGTGGATCAATAAAAGATAAAATAATTTTTAGAAACCCTGGAAATAAATTTTAGTAAAAGCGATATCAAACTCGAATGCAGAGATATATCACTGCCACTACTGGAATTTGTTTCACAATGGCAGCCCTGAGATCAAGAGAGTGGGAGTGCAGGCCTTGCTCTGTTTTAAATCCTCAGAGATTTACAGGAAATCAAAACAAATACATTAACATCTCTTGCTTTGAATTACNACTCTCTTTTGAAATAAGTCTTCTAAGGTCAAGCTGTGCCCTTTAGAGTATGGGATCTGCCTAAAAGAACACAAAACTCATGGCTGCAGCACTGGTGAAACAAAAAGTAGCCAGGTTTTTGGTCTTAAGACAAATAACTTTTACCTTCAGTGTGCACATCAGTCAGCCTCTATGCTCAGGTGAAAAAGGATTCAGTTATTTCCCAGGACACTGTAAATAACCCAAATCAGAAATGTAATTTCTAGCCATCTACTGGCTTCTCTTTTCCTCCAATGTTGGTTTTGCATTTTTCAATAACTGTTCTCTCATCCTTCTCCTGAAAGTGAAATCTTGCTCTGCAAATGTTATTTGCATCCCCAGCTTTCCTCTCCAGAAAAGCAGATAGGCTCTAACTGCAAACAGTGACTTGTCATTGATTGTCTCTGAGCCTCCTTATGGCAGAAAGGGGAGAGCACGTTATCCTCTTAATTCGCTGATGTTCTTGCTGGAGGCACAGAAAAATCTGCAATATATTTAGGCTCCCAGTGTGAGAACAGCTACTTTCAAGCAATCAAAAATAAAACCTATGAGAAGAGGTATAGGAAATAAAAACAAAACAAAACAAAACCAAAAAAACCCTACCACCCCAACAAAACAATATCAAAGAATAAAACCAAAGAACACCAATGGCTGAAGCACTCTTCAAGTAATTCTGAAGCTAGGGAAACTGATGGCATATAATAGCCATGAAAATGTTCCCTCTTCCCAGTGAAATGTCACGGATTAGGTTTTAATAAGTGCTGATATTTACTAGAGAAAAGAATTCTAACTAGTGTTATAAACTGCCTTGTTTGATAATGTGTGATTGCAAATTCACTGTGTTTATAAAGAGAAAGCAAGCTCTGAATCTATTTGGCATGCAAAGACAGGCTTACAAAATATGTACATTTTTTGTAGATAAGAGGGAAAGATGATATTTACTTAAAATAGCAGGGGGTTTTTTAACTATTTTAACTATTAAACTTAGGAGTTTCTTTGTATAATATGCAATATCATAATAAATGTAATTTAATATTTAATATTAGAACTACATAAATTATTTAAATTTTAGAATTCAGAAAGAAGTTCCTAATAGCGCTTTAAAGAATTTAATAGAGGTTATTGAATCAACAGTACTGGCAGTTCTGTTTAAACAACCTGTTTAACTCATAATTTGAATTATGATATAAAATACTGGAAAGACCAATGAGTGAGCAAACACAAGATGGCAAAAATAAAAATGGATATACAAGTCTTCTTTACACAACCACCACACTATAATTGTGATTACAATACTCATATTTTAATTGGAAATCATAATGTATTCTGCAGAAAAATGAGCAGAAATTTTTGTATTTTTTGTCTGTCTAGCATTTCAACCTTACTCCTCCACATCCACTGAACATTATTTTCTCCAAAAATGATGGCTACTAATCATCAAGTAGGAAACTTCTACATTTCCATGTCACTAAGGTTGATTGAACAGACTATCAAGGACTAAGGGTACCTTTTAAAAAATTAGGGTACACTAGGAACTTAAAAGGAAAACAAAATCATTACAAGGGTTCTTTAAAGATATTTTAATCAACAGACTTAGGAACAGATGGATTTTTTTTTGTTTTGATCTAAAGTATAACTAAGCAACAGGATCAATGGAATGTAGACTTTCCAAATACTTGAATTCTTTGTTTTGAGCCTGATCAGTTAGATTCTGATTTTCAATAGCACGGAATAATGCATTAAAAACAAATCTAATTTTTCTTTACACAAATTACCTATAAAGCTATGGAAGGCGTGTATTAAGTAAATTTTGAAACAGTAGGAATGTGCACAACATCTTCTGAAAACACTATTTCCATCATTACAAAGCTCTCTAATTTCACAATTTATCATATCTAAAGCTTTTCATTTGCCAAATCTCAAACATCATGCATACATATGAGCAAGTAGAATGCATTAATGAGACAGATCACCCTGAAAATTATGTAATTGGTAACACCTGTAGGCTCAGATTTTCAGTGATACTGAATTTAAGAGTTATTGCATGAATCATACATAATTTACTTGAGTCCTTAGTGAATAATAAAATCTAAGAGGGTAAAATGTACATTAAGATTTAGATTAGAAAAATTAAGCATTCACAGAACACCAGTTTGCGTCACAAAAACAGTGGTTTCCCAGTGAATCACCCAATACATGATTGGCAAAAAAATTGGATCTTCTGAAATGACAGGGGATGAAACTTAACTTTANGATTTACAGGAAATCAAAACAAATACATTAACATCTCTTGCTTTGAATTACTTACCTATATGTATAGATGGAAGTTTTCCTCCCTGAAGGGTTTTACAGCACATGAGTCGCTCATGTGAAGCTCTGGGGGGGGAGAAGAAGGAATGTTTCAGAAGGAGAAAGTACTTTCATAAAGGGATTATACTGTTATCTGCTTGAAAGCGGTCTTTGTTTCTAAGGTAATTTCATTTGGTATTCTAATCCTTTCAGGTGGTGATGTTTGCTTTGCCTTATTGAACCTAGAATAGGATTTTTGCATGCTTTCTTGATTTTTCTAGCCATTAAAACAGTCTGTGCCAGTGACTTGGCATAAAACTAGTGTTATGCTGCCATACTGTTCCTTCTGTATTCCTGTGAAGCTCAGCAGATGCCTTCTGTAGTTTGCTTAAAGTGTGGCTGCAGTTAGAAAAGTGTCACCATGTGGAAGTGCAGTTTGAGAACAAGTCTCCATAAACAAAGGGCCTAAAGTTGGTAAAACTATCTTCTTGGCTTATTCACATTGATTTCAGGAACAACAGAATGTTAAACTAGATATCCACAAAAGGGTGACTGTTGCTCATGCTGTTGATGTGAAAGGTATGCAATAATTCAGTCAGTGAGTGGATTTTGTACCTATTGCATAGATTATCTGAGACTGCCAGTTCTTTTATGATGATTACTTAATTGAAAATTTTCAAAGTTTTTTCTCACCCATTTTGTTCATTTGTTCAATAACATGGACGGGAGATGCAGAAGCCAAATCTTTAAATACATTTCCAAGATCACTTAGAATATTACCAGTGAGATATGACCACCAAGTAATCTTTAATGCTGGTATGTCCAGCAAAAGCAGTATGATAAAAAAACAGTAAACTATGAAAGCTAACAATTAGAAAGATTATTTACCTTGTATGGGGAAAGGCTCCTACTTTGATAAAATGTGGCTAAGAAAAGTTTTGAAATTTTCTTTAAGAGGGGTTATTTCAAAAGCAAAACTGCAAGATAAACACAGATGGTAATGGGAATGGGTTTTTTTCCTTTTTCCTTTTCTTTTTTTAATGCTGCAGTTTCCCAGAGGAAAAAGAGTTATTAATGGAGAGTGGATGGCATCATTTTTGTGTTCACCTAGGCTTGTTCTGGTTCTTCTCTGAAGATGTTATGTAGTTAAGCAGAGTTTCAAACACCGTCTTTTTAGATAACTTGGGGCACTTGGCCCTTGGAGCACAACTACTTGGTGAGTTATGCTTGCCCTTCTGCCCGGACATGGGAGGAATCTCCCTTTGCAAGAGTTTAGTTCAGTATGTGAGAGACTTTCCATATCACAAACTGGATGGGAAGGAGTGCAAAGTAGCAGTAAGGGCACCATTTTTTGAACTGGCCTATAAAGGGTACATTAGTGAGCATGTCCTAGTAGAATGCTAAGTAGATTCATAAATGCATCACTTCGCCAGCCTATGATGTGAGACAGAAATTGCCAACACAGGCTGGATAATTTGAGGGACTGCGTTTTTATTTCAAAGAAGAAAAGTGGTGTGTGTTGGATAAGAGGTAAGGGTGTCAAATTAGAAGTCAGAATTAGCAGAAGTCGGTCAGTTTTTCCCTCTCCTTTCTCCCATACGAAATCCAAGGATGATGTCTTTCCTCCTCTGCACTCTTCTTGTTGCTTGGATCATTTTCTTCATTGGGTTTGCCTGCTGCTAGGAATCCCTTTACCTCATGAGTTAATCACGGAGGGTGGAGATGATGACTGCTTCAGGACAGCAGACTAAACAAACTTGAGAAGCAGTCCTTCCTCAGCTGTACAACTTATTTCTACCTCATACAATTACATTTGGTTCTAAATTTCATAGACTTCAAATCACAGACCAGAGTCTTAAATGAAACTTCTTGCCATCAGCACTGATGTTCACTTTTCTTGACCTGCAACAATATAGATGAAGCCTTTGCTGTAGATAAATGAGAAGGTTTTTTGGACCTTACTCTTTCAATGTGTGATTTGTCTACATTGGCATATAAAGGCATGAGACTTGAAGATTTGGACAGCTGTGAGGATGGATGCATTTTCAGTGAATCCCCATGACGTAGATATTCCTCAGTCAAGACTATTTCAACTACGTTTTCTGTACTAGAGTCCTGAGAAAGGATGCCCCTCTTTGCCCTTGCTCCTAGCACTGCCAGCCTACTACCTAAGCAGAGGGAGAAGAGGAACATTTCAATATTATGTCTGTAATGATAATTCTACCTAAATGTCTCAAAATAAAGTGCTAAAATTTCATTTAAAATAAATATATTAATCCATAGATAGCATTAGTAACATTTATCACAAAAGATTGCCTTGATGCTAGAAAGGACTGTTTTGTCAAATGATTGTGATTTGTATCTGATCCTGAATAATTTAATAGTCTTTCTGTGTTTAAAATGTTTGTCACTGAACAGCATTATTTACAATGAATGCTATTTAAATTTTACTTATATGTATCTGTAGTCCCTGTTAACAGATGCATGGAAAGGTTCCTTATCCTTTCACCATTCCAAGAAATATATACTATACTGAGGAAACAAGACCTTAAAAAATACAGTGACTTGTCTTTTGAAAGTCTTGGATCTGAAAGCCTAATTTACATGTCTCAGGACTGAGATGCCTTATGCAGAAACCCAGCCTCTTTCTCCATAATTAAGCAGACTTCTGCATGTATTTCATCTTCAAAATAAACTAATTAGCAAACAGTTTTCACATATTAATACTTTAAACGTATACAAAAGTGCTAACTACTTTGCTTTACTACAGTTGAGTCGGACTCAGATAGTAAGTATTTCAAAACTAAAAAAATTATTCTCCAGTTTGTCTTCGTAGTAAACAGTACTATATATCTACACCTTCACTAGTTTTATTTAGGAAAATGACTGTTTCTGAGAGACTTTTATCAAAAGTGCACTTCTCCAGAAGTAAGATTTATACTCTCATTATTGAGGTAGAAATTTACTTTTATTCAGCAGCCAAGTTTGTGAAAGAATGCTATTTTTCCATTGTGTAAAAAAAGAAAATTGCTGCAAATACCATCTGAAGTATATGATCGTATAGAACAACCCCCCCCCCCCCAAATTAATTACTCCCATTAGTTCAAAGTAATCAGACTGCCCGTGCACCTATGTTGCTAATCAGTAACACAGAAGAATGAACTCATTATTACTTACTGGCAATGCAGAAAAACTTGGTTGAACTCACCAATTTCCCTGAATTTGTGACATGTAAGGTTATTTCTGGCTTTTTAAGTTCAGAACCTTTCTTTCTGTCTCCTGTTCACATTTGTGGATAAGTGGTTAAGATGAACTAAATTCAAATAAGTCAGCAACCAGCTTAGAAGGCAGATTCTATTTGATGACAGTGCTGGCTTGTCACCGATATCCCAGACAAATCAACTATGCATTTTAGTAGCATCTATCTTATAAAGAGGATTTGCTGAAACAGGAAAATACAAACCCTTGATCCTCACAGTGAAGTGACATAATAAGTGATATTTTTTGCCTGATCCTAAAGAGTCAAAAATTCTTGCTAGCTAAGTGTCATCATAGCTTGTCCTGCATTTCTGTGTGTTTTCTTGATTTTCATACTTTATTCTAATTGAATTGCAGCTTCTTCTATCTATTTTAAGGATCAATACTTCTTCACAGGGGCAGGATGAATAAGAATCAATCTGGACACTTCAGCTCCTTCATCAGGAATTGCTTCAAACAGCAGCTCTTTGCAGTAATCTGTGTGATTCTGTTAGCAGCATCAGTCACTGACAACAAGACACCTGAACTGTGTTTCTTTCCCAGTTCATTGGGATTTTTCATTGTTACAGAGACCAATATTCTTTCTTATAAAGTTAGAAAAGATCCATAATAGCTTTTATACCATTATATTTTAAACTCTAGACTTCATTAGCACAACTCTTCAGCTTGTTTGCTTTCTGACTCCTTGCTGCTTATGAATTATTCAGGGTAGACTTCACTTGAGGTAAATAGTTTGATTTTAAGTTTTTTGTATCTGGATTTAGATGCAATGAGAAGAGTTAAATGCCTGGAATTTTAAGTGAGGAGAATTGCAGAGGCTCAGCTATTAAGATGGAAGACAGTTGCTGTTAGTGCTCTGGGGCTGCCATTGAGATCTCAGCACGGTGCTATTTGTCATTCTGAAGTAGGTAGGCATTATGATGCCTGGAGTATAAATCAGCCTTTACACGGTGTCAAGTCCTGAAGCACTTTGAACATTCTAATCCACTTCTGAGTTAACAGAACATTTTTGGTTTTACAAGCTTTAAAGTTTCCCTTTTTAGTTAACCCTGTCATCTTGTTATTAATCATCATTATTTTCTAGAATTTTACATACCTCCTCAGATACAATTCCTAATGTTCTGCTTCAAAGTTGTGATGATGTCACTGGGATCTAGTGATTTTGCTGAAACTTCATCTAGTAGAGATGAAGTTTCAGCAAAATTAATATTATTAATTCTGCTCATGTAAAGAGGAATACCACCTTGTCCTACCAGCAGGTCAGCATTATTTGGATGCTGAACCGAAGTATGATGTCTGTACTTGTCTCCTTCATTCACTTTTGGGTAGTATCATATCAGTGTTACCTCATGGACAGAGCTGAAATGAAAAAATAGTTGTTTCCCTGTGGCTGTTTTCACTGTATGTCTGCAGTCCAGTAAATATTAGCTTGGCACAGCAAAGCAAACACTTTTAAATGCTGATTATCTTCTTTCATCTGGGAAGCTAGTGTATATACAAAGGGTCAGTTCAGAAACTATATGTACTGTAGGCTGTCAGTTCATTGAATGTCAGTTTCTGTTCTTCCAGGTACTGAGTAAACATTTTAGCCATCAGCGACCATTTTGCTGATTGAATATTGCTGCATTTAGTATTACATAGACTTCAGTCCGAGAGCACCATTGTGCAGTCTGTTGAATTTACAGAGCTTTCGCAGGTGGAGGTGTTAGCATTAGTGCAGTCCATGAAAGCCAGGTTATTTTCCTGCCAGGCAGCACAGTCTGCAGGCGCTGGCCGATGCGTTGCTCGCTGCGACATATGGGGGCTGTGGGGCAGGCGCTGGCTCTGGTGAACCGACAGCAACCCCGGCTCAGGCACATGTGCTGGCACTGTGCTGGGCACCAAGCTCCGCTCTGCTGCCGTGGTGCTCCACGCAAGACAGCTGGACTGAAGGGAAAGGAGTCTCTCAGACTAAGGTGTTACCACTAACTTTAGAGAAATGCAGGCCATATTTTGATTCTCTAGTCTTCGGAACAGACAATCGTTAAAAGGCGGGACACAATTTAGGACCATGCTATCAGATTAATTTTCTTCTCTGTTTATTTAGCTCTGTTTCCTGATTTTTATGTGGTGGAACAAATATTCCAGATCTATTTAATCTAAATTATTTTAGCCCAAAATTTAAGTTGCAGTGATCTCTGCTAAAAAGCTTGTTTTCCTGTACAGCCACCCAAAGTTGTTATTTTCATTCAAATGTTCATGCTCACTAAGGAAGTATAATAGTTCTGTGTCAGAGTGATTGCTTGTGCTAGCAGTAACACATTGAAGTTATATGACCTCTCATTAATCTGTACTTTGATAAGGTCCTGGAGTGGTAGGATTAATGACATTCTACTGTAAAATATTCAAATCCCTGCCTGTGCACAGACTATCTCTTTGGAGAAACACACAAGTGATACTGAACCTTTTACTGCCTTGGAGAATAACTACTGCAGTCCAGAGACAGAAATTTACTCATCTATATTGTGAATTGCCTAAAAAGAGGCAGCTTTGCTTTTGTCTTATTATTTTTTTGCATGTGATTTTACTTCTAAAAGTATTCTACTTATGCAAAGGCTGCTTTTCCTATTCCCCCATCCTTTTCATTTTACGTTTTGAGCCCCAAACAGCACACTGAGAGCTATGTACCTAGGTTAGCTTGATGACATTCATTTCATTTGGTCCACAAGGCTTTCCTGGCTGCTTATGTTTCCCTTGTGCCACATCAGCCTCATCAAATCCTGTTTTTCCTCTTGGCTCCTTTCTGCCAACCTGCATTCTTCTGAACATTGTCTCTTCAGCCACGTCTCATCCCATGCAGTGCTTTCAATTCTTGTTACCTGCATTACCTCCCCTGTGGTAGAATTATAAACTCTGCTCCTACTGCAGCAAAACTATGTGGATTTCACAGCCAGGACAACCTTTCTGTATGGGAAAGAAAAATGAGCATGCCACTCTCACATTTTAAGATCTATTCCAGAAATTCATGGACCTGAATGTCAGAGGGACTATAAATGTTTCTGGTACAGCCCTATATAACAGTTCTCAGAATTGCTTCCTCAGTACATCTGAATAAGCTCTGATTAAAAGGCATCCCTGGTCAATTCATGGGAAACAATGCATCTAGCAATGGAGAGTTTTCCGTATCCTTTAACTATCATTGATTAAATGTTTATCAGTTGTTCAGCTGGGAGTCCAACTCCAACTAATGATTTTCACAGCGGTTTCTTAGGCAAAAGAGAAATTCTGTTTTCCGTTTCAAAAAGTGCTTTTCTATGTACTACTGTGTGCCATATTTATATCAACTGGATTTTTCTTCAGTCAAAAGCAAGTCCTTATGCATGGCAAGCCAATGCTAATCTATTTAATTTTTTCCATTTTTGAAGTGTAAAAACTGGACGCCATAAAGGCTGTTGTCTCAGTGTTGTACACAGCCATTCCGCTTGAAAATTTCCTTTTTCTATATTGAAGAATTATGTTGGCTATTGTTGCAGTAGCTTTCTGTTGACAGTTTGTGCTGAAAAGAGGAGAGCTCAAATAAATAAAATTTGAAAAATCATCAGAAAGTGAATTTCCTGCAGTGAAGTGCAGAGTTGACCAACACCAGCTAGTAGACCTCCCAGGTTAAGGAATGTTTGTTTCCTCAGCACAACACCATGCTCAAATGACGCAGATAATTTCTACCAATAGAAACCATCCTTTAATTTGGCTGTGGATGGTCCTGAGGCTGCTGAGCTGTTCTGGTAGTGAGTACAAGAAGGGATGGCTCCCCAGAGATCCTACCTCATCTATCCATCACTAGGCTGCTCTTTACCATACCTTAGCACACATTATGGACTGATCCTGTGCTGAGTTGCCTTTTGACAGCATGTGTGCTGCTTATGCTGCTTCTCAGCAGTTTTCAAAGCACTGTAATACTTTTTTCCAGTTCATAGCAGGATGACACTAATGAAGAGGTTTACAAACCTTATCTCTATTGTTCTCCTTCCTAAAACGTTTAGCTGGCTACCAGTTAAAAGAGGTTACTTTTTATTCTTGATGGTATATTATTACTGGAAATAGAGATTAAAAATTTTCATTTTGTTATCACATAACAATCTATACAATTTACCACATATATATCTAAAAGTTACTGGTAGACTATATACCAATGCCTTTGGAGTCCTCAGTGATCAATAATCTATGAGAATATTGCTGTTTACTAAACTCATAATTCTCAAATTATATTACCTTGTTTTAACAACATGAGAAACAGATTTCAGGAACTTTGCTTAAAATTTTTTATGGCAGTTTGTCTTTGAAATTGCTACAAAATTGTAATGGCTTTTCTTTTTTATTTGTTGGCAAGAAACAAGTTGACTGCCCTTTCCTTGAAAAACTTAAAGGCTGAACAGAAGATTATTTTGCTGACACAGTAAATGTTTTTTGCAACTGAACTGATTTTATTCAGTAATAAAAGTTGATTGGTATAATGAAAAAATGTTTTATGTAAGCATCACACTACTGCACTAGTGCAGCCCTCCAGCCTTCCTTGAGACCCTCAGACCACATTTATTTGAATCAACAGGCTTATCCACGTGGTACAAGCTCAGAACAGAAAATGTCAGCCTCAAATTATTTCTTTGATTATATATCCAGATTAGGGAGCAGCATATTGACATGCTCTCTGAAATGTATGTATGTGTATTTATTTGCATAAAGAAATGCATATATTTGCACATAGACATTTAAATATTATTTGTACCTTTTAATTTATGTTCAGCATTCTAGCTTCTATTTGACTGAAAGCCTGTAGCTGCTATCTCACCGTTAAGTGGTGGTTAGTGAATCGCAATTTCTGAACAAATTTTCTGAGAAGAAAAATTCGCTATTGCACTTCCCAGAGTAAAGTAGAAGAGGGGTTTGCTGTTGCATAAACTATTGCTGTTTTCTTACTGAAACTCAAGAAATCACTGATGCTTCATATTGCCAGCTCTGTACCATCTAATATAAACTTAAGCTAAAGATAGATGCCTTGATAACTGCCTGTTCACTAATGACTTCTACTGAAGCCATTTAATATCACCATTCTCTCTTTTTTTTTTTTTTAATATCATCCTCTCTTTTTTTTCTACAGCATTCTTTATCTTTGGTTACTGAAGCATTTAAATCTAAGAACTTGTACTCCTGTATGCTGTAATTGAGTTTAAATGTTAATTTTCCCAATTTCCTGAAGTATATGTTTAAAAGGATTTAATATCTTAGAAATAATAGTATTTCTTTTCACTGGAACAATAGAAAATTCTCATTGTGTTTATGTTTCAAAAAACCCTCTTCATTTACGTACCAACATCCCTCTCATTTTCTTTATTGACCTGAAAAACTTCCTCAGAGATCCCCACAAAAATCTACAGAGGGCTCCCCTCACTTGATGCTGCAGAAAAGGGGTACCTGAAACTGGTCTCAGTTCCTTTTTTGCTTGAACTTTACCTTAGATTATTTTAATATTCTTTTTTTATTTTCCTAGTTTATTGCCAAAACAATGTCTGTATTTGACCCCTTAGAAACACCAAAATGGAAGAATTTCCAGAATAACCAAGAGTCTAGTTCCTTACTGCTTTTATAACTCTCTTAGCCATTTAATAAAGCTGTTAAAATCAATATGACAGTTGCTTAAGGAGATTTTCATTTATTTAGGATTCCATATTAAGCCTCCCTTATCCATGTATACTGTCTTTTGGAGTTGTTCCTGTTTACAGCTATTTTCTTCTTTACAGAAGAAGAGAAAAATATCTGCAGGAGCTTAAGAGGGCTTCTTAGTCCAATAAATTTGTCACAGAGCCCATAGATTTTACTCAGAGGGCACTGCCTTTCATAAATTTAATTACTCTCTCCACCTGTTGTGAGGGGCCCGATGTGCCACTGCTGTTATTTCACCCTTTCTAGGGGACAGAGCACTTCCAAGAGTTTCTGTAGCTGCACAGTGAATTTGTTTGTTTTTCATGCTGCTCACACACAGTAGAAGGCTCCTTTAAATAGGGCTGGCAGAAGTCCACACTGTCCCTCACTGTGGGAGCAATTAACTCTATTATATAGATAACCAAGCTCATAGAAATGAGGTATGGGTACCATTACGTGCCCCTGCAACATTTGTTTAATTGCTAAAGCACTTGTTTATGCACTGCTTTGTTGGAAGAAAATGTATTAAACCATAAAACAATGATCTGTCAGGTATAAAGCCTGCAACCTTGAGAGGATCATTATGGGGCTCAGATCAGAAGAATTTAAGAAATTTTGTCATATATCAAATGTCTGAGACCTAGGCTTCATCTTGCTGTTAGCTACAAGGCAGTTTAATGGACTGTCAGCATGAAGAGAATATTTACATATTTTTATCAGCAAGTAATTGTTTTTTTATCATTTGTGTTTTCTGTCTTCTTGTATTATGCTATATCATGTTGTTCATAAGAAACTGCAGTACTGTAAAGTGGCATTGCTATGTTACCTCAAAGCATCTGATTTACTTCCTTACTGTTGTTTGCTAGAACAATGAAATTAATGAATTGTGTTCAAGCCAGTGGCAGCTTTGATGCTTTTTAGCTGGCAGATATATCAACAAAATTTTATGGTAGATATGAGTATGCAAATATGTGTAATGTAATGGAGGTTTAACACATCAATGCCGTACCAAAAAAAGGCAGAGCATATGTTATTCATTATCAAGCTAAAACTAACTATGAAAAACAAGTGTCATACACAAGTAAAGATGAAAAATGTTTGATACCTGGTAGCTTTCTCCTATATATTTCTTTGCGAGCTAGCCTTGATTATCACATGCCTGTTCCTGCAGTCTTGGATATAGACAGTGAAATCAGTGAAGGCTACTGCTCAGGTTTAGATAAAAATTAAAATACTCATGGCATGTTGTGACACTTATATTTCACAGTTGCTTTAGAGACAAGCATTAGACAGTCCTTTCAATGTAATGGTCATTCTTCATCATTTTGTAGAATGAATTTTACCAGTCTTTATGAAGTCTTAACTCAGGATTGAAAACTCTCTACCCTAGATAAGAGCTGTCTCTATCTCAGACTTTATTGATCTAAAAGCTATTCATTCCTCAAAAAGCATACCAAGCTTGCATCTTAAATTTTGTGCTTAATAACCTACATATGTATTGATAGTGAGATGCACTTCTTCACCTTACATTTATGGATTTAATCCAATAATTTTAATTGGTTCAAGGCAAACAATAAATTTGCTGCATTTTGATTTTTGATAAACTTTTGTGAATCCAAAGCTGCTGTAGTCAAGTAATAGGGCCCATATTGTGTGGCAGTTGAATCTGCTTTAGAATAAGCTGTTGTTTGAGACTTAATGTTCTTAATTACTAATCTCTTCTTCCTTTGTTATCTTATATTTAGATGTCAAAATTTAAAAAGTGGAAGAAATAACATATTTTAGATCCATATGGCCTTTCTAGAGCAATCAAAACTGTATCAACACAAGCTTCCGGAAATTAAAACATGACCTTAAGTCTAAAAAAACTTCTAAATTATTATCTTTAATTTAAGAATATTTTATTATGTGATTTTTAAAATATTGATTGTTCTTGGGAAAATTTAAACAGAAGGTACTTCTACTGAAAATCTAAACCTTCCCACACCAAAGGTATTAATTTATTTCAGTCTTATTGAAGCATTATATCTGAATTCTTTTAGTGCTTGAGGTTTAAGTACAAAATAGCATTTGCAATCCATGTAAAGACAGCTATTTATGCTAATGAACTTTGGAATGGAAGAAGGGGGTAGAGTCATTTATTGAAAAGTGCTAATATTTAATTTTTTAAAATTATGGTATGTTCTGCTTTAGAATCTGTTGTTTTAAAATATAATCTGAAGTCTATAAACCACTTGTTGAAACTCCAGCACACTTTTGAAACATCCAAATAATTTTCCACATTGGTCTGTCACTCAGATATTGATCCTGGCTGCCTCTGACACTTTGAAATCTAATGAGGTGACAGTCCAAGGTCTTGTAGCTGCAGGCTATTTCTTCCAATATGTCATAATTTTCCTGCTTGGTTTTAAAGCTACCTATATCTATTTCTCATTTTAGGTCAGACAACCTTGGACTATCAAACTGTAAGCTTTTGAAATGAATAGTCCTTTGACTAGTACAGTGACAGAACTTTCAGCATTGATGATACTCCACTTTGCTCACCATGACTAACTTTCTTTGACTGTATATTTAAGTTGTGCAGATATGAGCTTTAAAAATAAATTACAGGTTTTCTTCAATCCAAAATATAATACTTCTTCAGTCCACATAGACAACCTGGTTCTGATTTATTGACTATCTTTTTTCTTCTCCACTCACAATAGGTTTTTTAGAGAACTCTCCACAAATAGCAATAGTCAAGATTGATACAAACCATAAATTTGGTGCTGATAAATGATCCTTAGAGCTGGGTATCTCAGAGCAATTCATTCAAGCATCTTTCAGAGGTAAAATGATAACTGGAGAATACTGTTGTAAAGGGTTAAAATTCACAACCGGGCAGAAGCACCAAAAATGTAGTGGTTATCACATTTGCCGAATTTGTTTTGTGAAACGTAGTGTGGGGACCTAACTTTCATTTTTAGTGGAATAGGATTAAAAGAAAGGCAAAACAGGCTCAACTTAAAAATAGAAACAGATTTATTAACATACACTAAAGGGTAAACAAAAAAACAACAACCACAAAACCTTTTTAAAGACACCCCCCTCCTCCCTAGCAACAATCTACTTTTCCACAAAACAATGTAAAGAGACAAAACATCAGAACTCTTAAGTCAGTAGCACTTAATAAAATAGTCTTTCATTCAGTCTTTTGAGAGAGACAAGTCCCTCCTGATTCTTCTGGTAACTTTCCACAAGAGACACAGTCTGTTTGTGGCTTCCAGCTCCCACAAACGCAGCCCGCCCGACACTGCATCTGTGAGTTTCCCAAATGTAGCCTTTCATATGGC